>WMED01003055.1:6881-22918 GCA_019650415.1 Pipa parva
ACCCTTTGCTGAAGACCCATTGGTGAATTATTGGCAAATGGAATAGGTTTTTACAATTTTCCCATAATAAAGTCACTACTGAGACAATATTCTCATTATAAAGATGTGAGTGTGACAGTAGCAGTCTTTTGCAACTGTCTTTAGCTGGCAAATTCACACCTATACACAACAATTCAGACTTTAGTGAATAACTAAGTGTGTAGCACAAGCGTCCATGGGAGAGGGGCATGAGCCACCTTCCGCGCGCCGGAAGACTGCCATGGCCCGCAGCTTCCAACCTTTCTTTCTTCTAAAAAAGCGCATTGGGAGTAGTTCAAGCTTACAGTATCTATAGTTATGCATCTGATGACATAAGTCTACAGAATCTATAGTTACGTATTTGTGACATAAGCCTACAATATCTATAGTTACGCATCTGATGACATAAGTCTACAGTATCTATAGTTACGTATTTGTGACATAAGCCTACAATATCTATAGTTATGCATCTGATGACATAAGTCTACAGTATCTATAGTTACGTATTTGTGACATAAGCCTACAATATCTATAGTTACGCATCTGATGACATAAGTCTACAGTATCTATAGTTACGCATCTGATGACATAAGCCTACAGTATCTATAGTTACACATCTATCTTTAGTTACGCATCTGATGACTTAAGCCTACAGTATCTATAGTTATGGATCTGTGACATAAGCCTATAGTATCTACATTTATGCATCTGTGACGTGTATCTATAGTTACACATCTGTGACATAAGTCTACAGTATCTATAATTACGCATCTGAGAAATAAGCCTACAGTATTTATAGTTATGCATCTGACATATGCTGTTATTTGCCATCTATGACATAAGCTGTTCTGTGATGCCTGGAGAAGTTATTGCCCTTTAGCCTATGTAAAAGTCATTTGAAAATATCTAGCATGTTTTCAGGCAAGGTTTTATGTATTAAAAAATAAGCAGAGAGGATATTGGGAGATGAGATTAGGCACTGGCTGGAGACAGAATGGGGTATACTTTACCTCAACATGGCAAATTATAGTATTAACCTGATGTCTGCAAAATTTGTATTTCTACAAAAAGTACCGTAGGTGACACCAGTTGTAGCACTCTTTAAATATTACTAAATCTCTGCTCTGGGTGATGTTTTTCCAAGAGGAGATAATTAGTGTCAATAACTACGAATGTAATGTTAGGAAAACAATTAAAACAAATTATTCTATATTAGTAAAATTATTGGTTAGGTTAAATAAAAAAATGTAAAATTTGGGAGTCATTTTTTTGGTACTTTTACATTTTCTGGCCATTTTATCTATTTGAATGAAATTTAGCACAGTGAATTTTACATACCCTTTGTTCTTTCACTTTAACTTTTCAGTCTACAGGTATTTACCAGCTTCTTTATTTAATTAGATTTTGCTGTCAACTATTTATACTGCTCCTGACCTGGTGTAATCCAAAATTTCCTAAGGGAAAGATATGCTACGAAACTAAGAAAATCTAGTCAAAATCTAGTGAAAACTCACATAAAATATATATATTTTTTCAAACCTGAATTTTCCATTCCAATTCTTTTTATGAATTGTTGACGTCAGTAAACATCTATTGTGTAGTGTGGAGTAGTCAGTCAAATAGTATAAACCCCCTAATTTTCAATTTTCATCTAGTGAATTACAAATGGGGAATTTGTCAAAGTTTGCCTTGTCAAATTCGCTGCTGTGACAGACTCTGATGCTTGGTGAACCTGTGCATGCAGATGCAGAATGGTGCAAAATCTGAGGTCGTCATAAGCATCCATATTGGTTGCAGATTCGCTACATTGCAGAGTTATCTGAATATGCGAAGATTAAGAAGTAAGGAATGAAAGTAAATTTGAATCTTTACGCAACTGTTCAGAGTTTCATGAATAAACCCCTTACTATCTTTTTTGTCTTGGAAGTTCCATGTGTGTTACACACTCACAGTTTGTCATTGACTAGTGTGGCCTCTGTCATAAAGCGGAAAAGAAAAGTCAATATGTGTGTACCTGCCCAACAGTTGCTGTGTATTCAGTGTATTCATACATTCACTGATGCCACTGATATACACTTCTTTTTTTTAAATATTTCTTTATTGCGACAAACAGGAATAAGAACAGAACAAACATAACAGTTTTCAGTAACTGGTCAATTGTAAGTTTTGTTTGGTAGAACATAGTAACATTAAAATTGATAATGACTATAAAGTTACTTTCTATTGAATTAAACATATGCTATAGTATTCTATACACTGAATAGCTTTGTTATTGGTCTAGTACTTGGTGGGAAGTTTCAATCCCATATTCTCTTTGGTAATATGTATAGATGATATAGAGTCTCTGTTGCCTTCTGGGGTGATTCTAATGCTCACCTATTGTTCTGATATATTAAGCTAATGGCCGTGATATACACTTCTTAATGAATAGCCCTAAACTCTTTGAGACTGAAGCCTGACACTTTAGAAAAATTTAGAATAAGGGTCAGCTGAATGTCCCCAGATAGTATTTATATTATAGGTGTTATTTTAAAAGAATACGTAGCAACATTATAACAAATTTATTTTAAGGGTTTGAACCTAAAGGCAGATGATCATCAGATGTAGAGAACTTTCTAATATATACAGTAAATATAAGACAGAATATGATATCTGTATTTATTATATGAAACAGGTCTGTAACACACCAGGTCAAAAGTCACAATCAAATCAACAACAGTCGCAAACATACACTACCAGGAACCATACTTCTCTGGATTCGAGATCAGAAATGGGCATATTTAACCATAATGAATGCTGATTGGTTGCTATAAATCTCTCATTTAAATTTTGCATTTTTGGTATAAAATTCAAAGACATTTCTAACATTCCTGACTTTGACCTTAATCGCACTTTAGGCGAAATTTACTAAACTCAAAAAAGGTTGATTTCAGCCTCTTCCAGTCTATTCCCAGTAAATATCACTGTTCAGTTGGTAAATATCGATTCATATTTTTTTGGATTGACTTTTACCAACTGAAATGTTTCGGTTGGATACTTCGATGGAAAAGTAGCCGAAGTTTTAATGTAAAGTATGGCTACATTTCTATTGAAAAATCCAGTGGAAAAATTCGATTGAAACGTTTCAATCGTTAAAAATTGATCGGAAAATATTGTTCGATATTTATCGATTGAACAGCGATATTTACCGGGAATAAGCTCAAAAAGGCTGAACTCAACCTTTTTGAGTTTAGTAAATGTTGCCCAAATTTGATTGGAGCAATGTAAATGAATCCATTCTGAAATCTGTGTTACTAAAATCAGTAGGTAGTAAACTAAGGGGGTTATTCAGGAAGCTCTGAAGTGAGGCGAACACTACGCACCTCACTTCGGAGCTTCCTGAATAAACCCCTAAAGTATTTCACACCCTCTCAATATAAGAAATTCAGTTGGTAGTGTGGAGATAAGTACTCTGTATAGACAAGAGACTGTTTGGTCAGGGCTGCATTTCCCCCTCTAAGGGACATTCTGAATTTTGATCAGTCAGTCAAGATTTCTCCATTGAATGAATGTGGTTTTTTTTTTTTGTGAACAGAAGAGACATTGTGCTCATTTTGAAGTTACCTTAAGCAACGTGAACCTTTCCTATTTTTTTGGTGGATATGAATGCTTCGCTATGGAGTGCTCTGTGTGGCATACAGCTGGTTTTACAGATTACCAATAACCTTTAAAGGGGAACTTAACTTCGTTATTGAAAAGTATTTGTGTGTGTGTGTGTGTGTCACTCTGTCTGTATTATTTTTTGTTTTTGTAGTACACTTTATTAATTATTTGTTTTGTTATTCAAAGGCATCTTCTTTTATTGAGCAATGACTCTAAGAATAAGACATTATTAAACCCTCAGGGGGTTATTCACTAAGAGGAAACAGAGGATTCCCATAGCAAATCCGCGACAATTTCCCCATTGTAAAGTCGTGAACATTTTTTAAAGTTAAAATTGCGACAATTTTCCCATAGTAAAGTCACGACGGCAACAATATTCTCATTATAAAGACACGACTGCGACAGTAGCAGCCTATTGCGACTGTCTTTATCTGGCGAATTCACACCTATACGCAACAATTCAAACTTTAGTGAATAACCCCTTCAAAGTTCCTCACTTTGCTTCTGTCTAAAATTGATCTGATTCTAAACACCTAATTAAAGAAAACTTTGCGCATGATTTATTAGCAGCAATTAGTCAAAAATATTTATATCTGACACGTATAAAGCAATTTAATTCTCTTTCATAAATCTTTTGGATTAAACTGCATATAATGAAATCAGCCAGTTTAATAGAAACTAGTTGACCAGTATGAGTTCAGTCATTTCTGTTTTGTTATTAAGTACAAATGTCAGTGAAAATACTCATTTCCTTAAGCCTAGATTATTTAGGGTAATAAGTGGGGGCTTTCCCTTTGTAGTTTAAAAGTGATAGGGCAATAAGGCAAGAATAACCAAGACATTACTCCAATACAATATTCCACCTCATTATTATGGAAAGATTGCTAAATACAGTGTTTGCCATTTTGCAGGTTATTGACTAAAGTCTAAAAATTGTCACTTAAAGGTGTGATTTCGCCAGCTAACGACAGTCGCATTACTACCCAATAGACGGCTACTGTCACAGTCGTGTCTTTATAACGAGAATATTGTCACAGTTGCAACTTTACTATGGAAATGTCTCAGTCGCAACTTTAAAAATTGTCGCATTGTTTACAATGGGAAATTTGTCGCAGTTGCGGATTTGCTATGGGAATCCACTGTTTGAGAATTCGACAGTTGAGTTCTCTCTTTAGTCAGTAACCCCCTGAATATAATTATAACTAGGGCCCTTATTCACAAATGTGCGAAGTGAGCCGCGTAGTGTTCGACTCACTTCGCACATTGTGTTATGCGCATGCTGATGTCCTGCACGCGGGCATCAGCATGTGCATTAAAGGGATTCCCCTCCCGGCAAGGAGACTCGAGTGCTCTCACCGGGAGGGGAATCCCTTTAATGCGCGTGCTGATGTCCGCGCACAGGACATCACCACACACTTAACCCAATGTGCGAAGTGAGTCGAACACTACGCGGCTCACTTCGCACATTTGTGAATAAGGGCCTAGAACTGTTGTGAGAAAGAGGTAAGACAACTATCCCCATAAACCTTTATACCTTGTTAATCAATGTAACCAATTTCAAGCCTCACTGAGAAGCTTTCTTAATCCATTAAAAGAGTCTCGATTATATTTCAGATGTTCCTGTATGATGTTCCTACGCATTGCATGCGTAGTGTGGCAATGTCAGTCGAATAGAAGTAGGATGAGAAGTCATGTGGAGTGATGTGAATTCCCCCAGTGAAGGGCTGTGATTTCATCCTCTCAGTATCCCACTAACTGTCCCCTGTCCCTAGTTCATCCTTACAATGTCCCACTAACTGTATAAAAGTGAATATTACATCCCTTTCTATGTCTCCCTGTCCCTAGTTCATCCTCACAATGTGCCACTAACTGTATATAAGTGTATATTACATCCCTTTCTATGTCTCGCTGTCCCTAGTTCATCTTCACAATGTGCCACTAACTGTATATAAGTGAATATTACATCCCTTTCTATGTCCCCCTGTCCCTAGTTCATCCTCACAATGTCCCACTAACTGTATATAAGTGAATATTACATCCCTTTCTATATCTCCCTGTCCCTATTTCATGTTTAGTAGTAGACTAATTTAGTCACTGTCAGTCTGTCACCAGTGTCACTTTTAATTAAATAGTCTCCTTACGCCACTCCAGAACCATGCCATCAACTCCCCTATTCGACACTCTGATGTGGCAAAGTCAGATGGATGAATCGGAGCAGTACACCTAGTCGCATTTCGCTCCTTCGACACACTCTGCCACTTAGTAGTAAAATTACCTGTGCATGTGCATGCAAAGTAATGTGAAGTGCCTTATAAGATTGCAACTAAAATAGTCACCCCAACTGGTCTTGTATTTGCCACATTGCAGAATGTTGGTAAATAAACAAACATGTGGAAGTTGCAAATAGATGCAAATTCAGAGCTATATGCAAGTATTTGACCCTTAGTCAAAAAGACCCCAAACGTTTCATCAACTAAGTCTAGTTTCCACACTAATTATCAAGCAATAAAAATAAACCACTTAACTGCTTTATCCCTTCTTCATAACGTGGGTACCCTAAAGTGCAGTTAATACTATGATTACTATTAATGGTGATGAAATAGGTACCATTTGGGCAATAAGTTGGGGCAACTTCTTGTTCTAAAACAAGTGGTGTTTCTAAAGGTGTTACTCCTTCCGTACAGGTTGTGCTTATGGCTAGGTACAGGTATTTCCATAGTGTTAGGGGATGGGTGGTAGAAATTTGAGCACAAGTCTACCAGCCAGAGGTATTTTTATTTTCAAATGAATTCATTTTTTGCCCTGAGTAAAAATCCTAACTTTTCCTCCTGCTTCCCACCCACTCTGTATTCAAACCCCCCCTCCTTCCATTAACACACCTCTCAACAGCGCTACGATATCAGGACATGTAGGCTCATACTCAACTGCTGCTGGTGCAGTGGATGAAGGGTACCCACTCTGCTGTGCTATCATTTTTAACCAATGAGAATAGCCATTCAAGTACTGCTTCTGCACAGGGGGTAGGTAAAGATTGTCCTGCCTCTGGGCATTGATGAACCAATTGGAATCATCTGAGCATTTTCATTGTTGCATTGATGAACCAATTGGAATCATCTGTGCATTTTCATTGTTGCAGTAACTGTTAGGTCAGTGCCATTTGAGCATTTTGCGACTATACATTGATGTTATTTGGTGTTTACTCTCCTTTTATGTATATGTATGGCATGGGGAGAAGTGTGTTTAGTTACACACATTAAAATCCCTTAAACCAGTATCAAACTGACCAACCAGGACAAAGGAAAACTCTCTTGTCTCCTGACAGGACCCTGATCTCTTGTTTCCTAGTGGGCCCCTGATCTCTTGTCTCCTGATGGGACCCTGATCTTCTGTTTCTTGGCCCCAGTCCTCCATTCCAACACTGCCTTCAACTTAATAAGGACCTAAATGCCATATAAACTCACAATGTATTCTTTTCTTGCAAACATAAAGGGTGTTGCTTTTGATAAAAATATAATAGCTATCACCCCAAATATATCCAGTTCTGCTTGTTTGCAATTGCCTAATGGGTACCAAACAGAGAATCCATTTTTTTTGTTGAGAGTTTGCAGTTCTACAGATGTAGCAAATAAAAGTGAGGCACAGTTCACTTCATTAAGGAAGATTAATAGATCCCAGACTGAATAACCAAAAAGCAAACGGCCCTATTCATAAATGATGCTTTGGCTCTCAGCCAAGCCTTGTGCCCGGGATAAAAACTCAATGGGCCTTTTTGTCTGGGGGAATGAGAAGGCTGCAGTGTTAACCTGAGACTACGTACAAGAAGCTCTCTCCTGCTAAGCAGATCAGAAGAAGTGTTGGTCTTTTATTTAATTCCTCCCACAGTAGAATAAATTCAGTGATTTAATGTCCATGGAAACAAACATTGCCCTGTTTATCTGCAAAGGCTGGGGACACTCAGGATATTTTATTTTATGACAGATACGTTTCCATTCGTCGATGTACACCAGAGCAGAATATGACATAGCGCCTGCTAATTAAAGGGATGCTGTTACTATATAACTTCCTTAATTTAGTGTAATTATTTGGACAAGTTTAAACAGTGCTGTATTATTTTCCATCACATACAGTATATTATTAACACAAAGCTTAAAAGAGAATTATAGCTTGTTTATCCTTGGGGTGATTCTTAAAGAGGGAGTGGGAAATACTGACTGATAGGGATTTTAGGCTCCAGTGCCGCTTCTTACTCTCTATAAGAAACCGATGTCTTCTACTCTGCACAGGAATACGATCTTCACTTCCTGTTCCTGCATGATTTCCGCAAGTTGATTAATTGGCCAAACCCACACAGCAACAGGAAGTGAAGAGGATTGTAGTGCTGTGAAGAGCAAAATAAAACAGTAAGTTATACTGATTGTGATGGAGACTAGAAACAATGTATCTTCTGCATATGGCTTATTGTACTATCCTAAAGGTTCTTTGTCCTTGAAATTTTGAAAAAAACACATTTGCTAATTTATGCTAATTACTAACTTTTAGTAAATATGTTTTTTTTTTTTCAATTTTGGCCAAAAAGTTCACTTTCTCACCTGTAAAGAAATGCTGTCTAGCACTTCCTTGTTGTAGACTCATCTTCTCTGCCGATGACTCTACAGCATTTTGAGTCTGCAGATCCCCTCTGAGAAGTGCAGTCCTTTCCAGCCATGCTGACGTTGAAGCCCCGCATCAGCATTTCCTAATAGTCACATGGTAAAGCATGCATGTCATCAAGGGAGGATGTGTTACATAATAAAACATATTTAGGTTGAACTCTCTATAATATAGTAACTCTTCTACTCACCTGACTAAGCACAGAAATCGCCACTCAACTATTTGTCACATTGTGGCAGGAATTCACAGTTTAGTGAATAAGTAGAATTTTCTTCAGGTCAATTGTCACTTCAAGAAGAAATAAATCGATAAATGAAAAGTCCTTATAAACAAATGTATCTGATCCCAGAAGCTGAACTGCTATATTATAAATAATGAAATGCCCCCTTACCGCCTGCGCACCATAGTTAAATGCAGGATAGATAGCTATGGCCACCATCTTGCCCCTCCAGTGTGTCACTGGTGATGTAAGTGCAGGGATGGATTGGCCTACCAGAGGATTCTTCGGTGGGCCCCAACATTGGTGGGCTTGGGTCTTTATTCAAAAGGGTAGTAAGACTAGGCCCAGGAATTAATAGGAGGCTAAGTTATATTCTTTGAAACTGATCTATGTTTTGTGAATAGGTGGTGGTCCCCTTGGGTTAGCTTTTCTGGTAGGACCATGGTGTTTTATGGTGTGACTCTGTGTACTTCTCTGTCAGACTAAATGCCCCCCACACAAGAGTTCACCACTAATGCATCTTGGTAATCTAAATGTCCTGGCAGAGAAGTAGTTTAGGAGAGCGCTTTATTAATAAGACTTGGAGTAAGGAACAACAGAGGCTGTAACAAATCTTGAGTTCCAGGTAGGGAACAACATTTCTGCATTTCAACTGATGCTGTAGTTCTCCTTTAATCAGGCAAATTTACACTGATATAAATATTCCCCCGTGTAGAATGAGTGCCAGGATTGCATATACACATCACATGATTTAACTGTTTAATTAATAGCAGTCAGAAACACAGATCCTTTGGATGACCTATCCATTGGAACTGGCTTTAATTAATATACAGAGTATCTCTCCTTAACCTTGGCTAGAGTCCTTATTGACTCAGTTGGATTTCAGCAACACATTTGCTTATCCCTCCTTGCAATTCTATTATACAGTATATAGATAACTCTGTAGCTTGATAAGTATCTTCACTGGTTATTCTTTTGTAACATTTACCTCTGAGTATTTTTCTGATCAGAGTCCACTCACTCCTTCCTTTCTTATCCGTGTCTCTATTTAGTAAATGACTGCAGCAGAGGTGCAGGTGAAAGAGACCTTACCCATGCTATGATAACCCTACACTATTCAGGAAAACTTTGTAGAAATAATATGGACACTATTTGCATTCTCAACGTAACAAATAAACAGGTTAATCATAAACCTCATTCACCCAATGTCAATACTGCAGTGAACTTTGGGTCATTAACCTTGTTGTTTATGTTTATGAGGTCACAGCTCAGGGATGTTTCTGTAACAACTAAAATGAAATCTAGTCTTGACATTTCAATAAAGGCCCCGTTATGCAACTGCTATCTCCTCTGTTAAGCCCTGCTTAGGTCAATGAACCTGTGGAGCAATATGATAGACCAGCGGTCGGCAAACTGCGGCTCGCGAGCCACATTTGGCTCTTTAGCCGTGTTGTGCGGCTCTGAGGTAGGAGCCCTCCCACCCGCCCATGGTCTTTGACGTCTCTTGTGATGGGACGTCAAAGGTCATGTGTGTAGGTGCTCCTCCTCCTTTGCGGCTCCAGAACACTTTTTCAATGGTGGAGAAGGGAGTGAAATGGCTCCCTCCTCTACAAAGATTGCCGACCCCTGTGATAGACAATGTGTGCTTCCTATATAAATATTATGTTAGGAATTGTCCTTGTCAGTCCCGGGTTGTTTGCCACAGGTGTTTGAGGTGTAGTTTACATCAGCGGGATTAGAATAAGGAACTTGCTGCACTCGAGGTAGCAGTTATACCATTACTCCATTTGAGTCTGGGTCTGTGGACCTGTGTTTTCAAGTGAGCTGTCCAGTACATTAGTGCTGATTAGCCTGCACACTTGGTAATTGGTTACTCAGGTGCTTCCTGTTTGTCATCATCCAGGCCTTTAAAGGAACAGTCCAGCCTGATTAATAAAAAGTAATGTGTGTTGTAAATGCATAATACATTTTTTTTCTAATATACTTAGTCAGTCTTTTATGTGAGGAAAGGTATTAATTATTCCATCTGTGTAGCAGTACACAGCTCCTTATGTGTTTACTTCCTGATTGGATTCTTGTGTCACTGACACAATGGCATCTCAGGAAGGTCAAAATTAATAGTTAATGAATTATGATAGGTACCGTAGTTACAATACTTACAGCTAATGGTGTATGCTGTCAGTAGCAAGCGCTGATATTGAGCATGACAGAGAGACCAAATCCATATAAAAATAAAGTCAATATTTCAGCCCTTTCTTTAACAATTGCTTTTGCTGGGTTAACTACACCTTTCAGAGGTAAACAACAACAAAAAGGTGGAAGACAGCTTAAAGGTTCTGATTGGTTATTTAGCATTATCCAGCCTGTCAGTCAATTCCTTAACACTGAACAGGAAGTGACTGAGAGAGGGAATCAGCTTCAGTAACAAACTGGTGCTAAATTGTGAAGGGTGGAAATAAATAAATCATTTATATGACAGAAAGCATTTATTTAACTTCTATTTAACAGTGCTAAACAGACAGCAAATAACTGTTGGCGCCTAAACTGTTCCTTTAAATAGGAGGTCATTTCCTCTAGTCTTTGCCCAACCTGGTTTTCCTGTCATGAAGTCCTGCTGAAGCTCTTGTTTCCTTCTTATCCATGTTATTGACCTTGGCTTGTTTGGCCATCGCGTTTTTTTTGTATCACTGACCTTTCGCTTCTTCTGACTGTGTTTTTTCTTGCTATCCCTGGTTCCTCGGTTTGGTCCTTGCTGGGTTGCTCCAGTGCCCTAGAGTTTCTGCAGCAGTAAATCTTGAGCATTTTTTTGGACTTTTCCTCTTCAGACTTCATCTTTTACCTCCATTACTAACTTACTTGGCTGTCTGGGGCCTTCTACAAGTAAAAAAAATGGAGTCCTCTCAGACATATTGGCCAATGCTAAATATTGCATTACAGATCTCAAGACCTGCTTGGGTTTCATACAGTTATACTATGGTGACTGATACATGGAAAGCTGGGCCTGGAACTTCCAGGTTAAGCCTTGTCGTGGTGCCTGCCACTTGTCACTGATGGGTCCAGCAATCATTGGTCAGCAACAATTTCAAAAATTAAATATTAAAAATGGGAAAAATAAAATAACAAAAAGTGTATGTACCTCTGTTGGAAATACCTTCTAGATCAGGGGTCGGCAACCTATGGCTCTTTTGATGTCCATGTCTGGCTCTTTCAGCAAGCACTGCTCGTTACAGTGTGCCGACAAGCGCTGTAGAGAGAGAGCTCTCTCAGCGCTTCCGGATTGCTAGCCACTCCGGAGCCTCTGACGTCACCGGCTTCTAGGTTGCTAGCCAATCAGGAGCTGCTGACGTCACTGCAAGTCCGGATTGCTAGCCAATCCAGATCCGCATGTGACGTCAGCAGCTCCGGATTCAAAAGGGCCAAGGAAGCCGCACATATATGGCTCCCTCAGCCCAAATGGTTGCCGACCTCTGTTCTAGATGTTAAGTGCTGCTGTGTTCTTTTGAGGGGTTTTCCAAAACAGTTTTAACTTTTACTTGCAGAAAATATACATATAGAGCATATAAGATACATTGTATTCCTTGAGGGTAACAGTCTCCATAAGTGTTAGCATGTACAAATTAGTCCCATTCATAAGAAAAATAGCATAATAGAATATCCTTGTATTTGGAGTGTCAGGCCTTAGGCCCATCTGTTGGTGGTTTATATCTATATATATATATATATATATATATATATATATATATATATATATATATATACAGTATCTATATATTATATCTATTTGTATTTTTCATCCATTTTATAATGGAATTTAGTAGTGCCCAACTCTAGGTCACTACAATACTGTCTGACCTGTCTGCAAGCCCTGACTATAAGGAATAACTATTCCTTTTCCAAGTCCTAGTATTCCACCCCAAACTATACCATCTAAGGCACACTGGTAATTTCCTTTCCGCAATATGGCTGACTCACATTCACATATAACTGTTCTGTAGATAATATGGCTGACTCTCATTCACATATAACTGTTCTGTAGGAAATGTGGTTGGCTCCCATTTATGTACAACTGTACTGTGGGCAATATGGCAACCTCCAATAATCAGTACCAAATCAATATGAAGTTTGGAAGAGTTTAGGGTGTCTATAATATTTTTATTAGTATTATTGTTAATTTTAACCTTTATCACAAATCTCCATTGTTTTTGCACATCACTGTATGACCTTCCTTTTACCCTGTCATTTCTGGTAGATCACGGGTCAGCACAGTGCAACTCATGAGCCACATACGGCTCTTCAGCCGCCTTGTTGTGGCTTGGAGCGCATCTCTCAAGCCCTGCCCATGACCTCCAGCGCCTCTTCTGATTAGCCATTAGTTTGTCATGTGATCGGGAGAGGGCACTCCTCCCCCTTTGCGGCACTGACAAAAATATTCACCGATGGAGAAGGAAAAGAAATGGCTTCCTCCTCTACAAAGTTCGCCGACTCCTGTTGTAGATGATACAAAGGATTTTCAAATCTTTCTAGGGGTGCTGTTGTGTATTGCTGCCTATTAAAATATTATTTACAAATAAATGGTGAAAACTAGGTGCCAAACATTGATAAAAATTCATTGGCACCAGTTTTCAGCTGCAGTAAATTTTGAAAGAAGTGGTAGAGATCTTATCTATGAGATATCACTTTATGAATAGGTGGTAGAACTCCATCATATGTTTGACATAGTGTAGTTATAAATCATTGCTATCCAGATTGTGGATAATTCAACTGACATATTTTCACAGGGTCAAGTGCATCGATCCACCAACGTGGTTTATCAGTCTCACCATGTGAGCAGGAGTAAAAGGGGTCAAGTTGTGGGCACAAGAGGTGGCTTCCGCGGGTGCACAGTGTGGCTAACAGGTAAACACATTTTTACTCTTATGTAGAATGTACTTTTTAATGCACGGATGTGTTCATCTATATCTCCAACTGTTCACAGAGAGTGAATCCTGCCGCTTCTATTTCAGCCATGGATGGAAATCAGTATTGTTGTTGGGTTCAGATCTAATAATCCATAAGTCTCTCTGGCTGATCTAAATTACTGTATAGTTTGTAATTTATTTCCCTGTAGCAGACTGGGATAAAATGTCATTGATTTTGTCTAAAATGGTGTATTGAGAAGTGATTGTAATATGTATTATGTTATATATTATTTGTTTTTTGTATAACATTGTGTGCTGCATACAGGAGCAGCATAGAATATAGAGAAAGCAGCAGCCAGTACTATATGAGTTAAAGGAGACCTAAAGTAAAAAAATAAAAAAAAATTTTTAAAATACTTACCTTATACAGAGCTGATTGATTACAGTCACAGCATGAGCTGTGCTGTAATTAGCCGGCAGCCGAAGCTTCCTCCGACGCCTCCTTCACAGCGCTGGCTGACTGAGAAGCCAACAAACAGCTCCTTTTTCTCCTTCCTCGGCCTCATACATCATCACACTCATTGTGGGGAGTATTCTCATTGCCCCCCACAATGAACGTGATGATGTTTAAGCCCTTTTTCACCCGAGGTGAAACAGGGTGGAAGGAGCTTTGTGCTGGCTGGCAGTCAGCTCTGTATAAGGTAAGTATTTTAACAGTTCTTTTTTTTTATTTTTTACTTTAGTTCTCCTTTAATCCAGAAATCTCTTTTGTCTCAGGTGAGCGTGAGTTACTAATTAAGGGGCTTTATAGAGAGTTTACCCCATAGTAAAAGTTGTTCACTCTTCCCCAGCTTGCTGGAGGGGAAGTTCCAGACAGTGAGACATATTGCTGTGTGTTAAAGGGTACCTGGGGGTTGGAGACCTCTAGGTGTGCCCTAGGGTAAAAGTTGTCCTGTAGAGCTATTGCTATAGCTGTGGTCCCGAGAGAGTGAAGACATACCTGGGGAGGATAGTACCACCTGAAACGTTTTTCCACTCCTCAATAATTGGGCAATCGTTTTTATTGTGATGTGCCCAGCACACTCATGCACTTTACTTCAATGAAAGCCATTGATCTAGCGATGAACAACATTTATATATATATATATATATTTTCTGCTTTGCCACCACAGGTCTGTCCGGTGCTGGTAAGACAACCTTGGGCTTTGCTTTAGAGGAGTACCTGGTCACTCATGCCATCCCCTGCTACTCTCTCGATGGAGATAACATTCGCCATGGGCTGAACAAAAACTTGGGTTTCACCTCAGAGGACAGAGAGGAGAATATCCGCCGTATTGCTGAGGTCGCCAAGCTGTTTGCAGATGCTGGTTTGGTTTGCATCACTAGCTTTATCTCTCCTTACACTAAGGTATGTATATATGTATAGTTTTATTTATAAAGTGCCACAAATTAATGCAGTGCTGTACAATTTAGCAATACAAGTATAATGCAGACATGGGAAAAGTGCATTGTACAATACAATACAATATCATATGGATATTTAAGTGCCAGGTTGTGGTTGATACAAGAGGTTAGAGGTCCCTGCCCCATGGAGCTTACAATCTAAATGGGAGGAAGACTTACATACACAGACAGAAGGATAATAAGAGCTGTAAGAATGTGCTGAAACACAGGTCAATAAATACAAATATTAAGCATAAATAACTAAGGATAAAATATATACATAAAAATCAGTGATAAATAACAGTGCTAGTGCTGTAAAAGGTAGGACTTCAGTTTGGTTTAAAAAGTGCAGAGGGAATGTTCCTGGCAAAGATAAAAGGGTATAGAATTCCAGACGTATGGGGCAGAAAGAGAGAAAGTTTTATGGTGAGAAAGGGCCGTATTAGTGTGTAGCATGCAAAGCTGGTTGTTTTGGGAGGAGTGCCGTTATCGTCGAGGAATGAACAGGCATATGATCGAAGAAATGTAGGGAGGGGCAATGAAGTAAAGTGCCTTACACATCAGAAGGAGAATGCTGTAAATGATTCGTCTGTTTACGGGGAACCAAGGAGCAGAGAGGGATTGGGAGAGAGGCTGTCCCTTCTGGTGGGAGAGGAAGAGAATTCTGGCAGCAGAATTTAGAATAGACTGGAGTGGAGAGAAGTGGGAAGCTGGAAAGCCAGATAGAAGAACATTGCAGTAGTCCAGGCAGGATAGGTAATGTAGCTGGCTCCAACCCTCCAGGGCTAAGTTGTCATATGGTATCCAGTAAAAAGTGGTGCCTTATTGCTGTTTTTAAGCTCACTGGACTTTATTTTGGAATTTGCTTTTAACGATTGTTGAATAAAATTTCATGATTTTACTCTTGGAAGTGCTGGATACACACTTTTTTTTACTAAGTTTTCATATGCTTGTTTGGCTAAAAGTATTTGTAACTAAGTTCTTTTGTGTTCGCGACTGGCGCAGTCGCCCAAACTGTTCGCACTACTTCAGACTTTGGTGAATTCCCCCCAGAAAAGATATTTCTGTATTTCCTAACACTAGAAATGCATAGTTATCATTATTAGTAGACAGAAAAGTTATTTCTGTATTTCCGGACACTAAAATGCCCAGTTATCATTATTAGT
>WMED01003056.1:0-18079 GCA_019650415.1 Pipa parva
AGTGGGATCTCAAAATTTTCAAATCTGGCCCAGAAGAAAAAGTAATTGAATAGGCCTGCCATAGAGGTTAGACTTTCATTTATTCATACAAAATAAAGCATACAGATCTAGAAGTGTGAATAAGGCAGCAATGGGGGCAAACAACTACCATGAATATGTTACTCAATGAATCCATTACTCAGTGAATTATTGAAGTCACCCCTATATAAGGATGGCAACTTAACAGCTGGATTTTTCTATAGTAGCATCTGCAGTGCCAAAAACAACAACTGTGCAAAGACAAACTTCATTCTTCACCAAAGCAGGCCAATTTGATTGACTTTGCCTCTGTTTGTAGGCTGAACAATGTCTTAAACAAATAAAATCCAATCCAACTGAATCAGGTAAAGCAATCACTTTCATGCAGTGGTGTAATTGTCTGACCAGGAATAAGAGTTGCCATGTCAGTCTATTCAGCATCTCTAGATCTGTGGTAAACAACTCTTTTGTATGCAAATGGACCAGGTAGGTGTTAGCACACAGTACACAATGAATTGCACCAGAATGCATGGTATAAGACTAGCTTCACCCTGCCAATATTTCTGTGATTCAGTAACCTGCGATGCCAGGGGGCGCATAACTTATCTTTCTTAAGAGGTTATTCATTAAAGTCCTTATTGTTGCATATAAGTGAGAATTTGCCTGATAAAGACAGTTGCAATAGGCTGCTACTGTTGCGCCATTATAATGAGAATATTGTCGCAGTCGCGACTTTATTATGGGGAAAATTGTTGAAATCTTAACATTAAAATTTGTTGCGACTTTACAATGTGGAAACTGTAGTGGATTTACTATGGGAATCCGCTGTTTGCGAATTCGACAGTCGAATTCACACCTTAGTGAATAAACCCCCCTTAATCCTAATTATCTCCTTCTTCAGACTTACCTTTTGGGGAGCTCGGGCTCTTCCTTTCAGGCGAGCCCCTTTGCTGCCAACTCGATCTCCCTACAGACGTGAGAGCCACAGGGGAGGGAGAAGAGGATGAAGAAGCCTGTGGGACTCCGGCTATGGACGGATCTGATGTTTGACTTAACACCGGAGATGTAGAAGAAGGAGAGACGACTCCCTGCTGGAGATGATGCTGGTTGTTGTTGTTATTGTGATGATGATGATGGTGGTGGTGATGATGGGAGTGAGAATGGTGGTGGTGGTGATGGAGTCCACGAGTGGGAGACACCCCTGTCTGCGTGGAAACAGTAGGGCTACCACGGTTGCTAGTGACAGCTGGCGGGGACTCCAGCCCGTTACCTCCACCCCTTGTGGGGCTTGCGGTTCGAGAAGAGGTGCGGTGGGCGGCCCCGTTGTTATTGTTGCAAAGCCTTGTGGGGCTTCCGTGCTGCTTCAACTGGAACGGCACCGTGGCCCTCATTGGCTGTAGCCGGCTTCCTGGGGGAACCCCTGGTGCGTTACTACCAGTGTTTGGCGGCGGTGTGGGGGAGCCATTCCTCCTTACACGCTGCTGGGACATTTTTTTTTCCTCTCCTGCTTCTAATTAATAGCCGCCTGCCCCTCTAGAGGTACAAAATGGCGGATCAAAATACCCTGCATCGGATAAGCACAGCTAATTGCGAATTGTTTCCACGGCAACCTTATCGGTTTACGTTACCTCAGCCAGCCCGGTTAAGCCCCCAAAATACGGACGCTGCACCTGTGGCACGCGCCGCAAATGTGTCCCGGGATAACACAACACCCAGTGTTGCTGGGAACGCCCATCGCCAAAATTCTGCTTTCGGATTGGCTGTCTGGTTCGGGCCAATAGAAAGAACGATAGCGGATTGTGATTGGTTACACACCGTCTCCTAGAGGATTCTTGACCAATAAAACCCCGGTTACTCCTAGTGCTAAGCGAGGGGCGAAATGGAAGATAGGCGGGAAGTAGCGCACTGGGCTCTTGTCTCAAAGCAATACGGCGGCATCCAGTCACCTGCTAGTGGTTGTCACCGTCCTTGCTTGTGGGCTGGACCAGGCTGCTTTGCAGTCGTCATTGCTGTAGTAACAAGAGAAAGCCTTTGGCATCTGGATTGGAGGGGGGAGGGAATTGCTTAGTGAGAACATCTGTGCCAATGTGCAGTTGCTGCATCAAGATTAAAATAACCTCATCACTTAAAGGGTTCTTTATCTAAAGAACCTTATTCATTATTGTGTTACTCTTGCAAAAATTATACATTTAAATTCATATTTGGGTAAAGAAAATAATGCATTTAATAATAATGCACTGTAACAGCTCTTATTCCCCTTCTATCTGTGTATGTAAGTTTTCCTCCCATTTAGACTAAGCCAGGGGTGGGCAAATGATTACGCCATTGGGCCTCATGAACTGCCCGATGGCTTCAGAGGGCCAGGGGGGAGTACCTAGCCTGCTGACGCCTATGGCGCCAGGCCACGCCCTCCATTTTAATATCGTCCCGCTGTCCGGTCCGAGACTTCTGGAGGGCTAGATTTCGCCCCCGGGCCGAAGTTTTCCCACCCCTGCTGTAAGCTCTGGGAAGGGACCTACAACCTCTTGTGTCGGCTACAACCCAACACTTAAAATGATGTATTCTTGTGATATCATACTTTTGATGTGTAATGTACTTTTCCCATGTCTGTATTATATTTGTATTGCTGAATTGTACAGACCTGTGTAAATTTGTGGCACTTTATAAATAAAATTATACATACATACATTTAATTTAAATGTAATAGCTAGGTGCAAATGAATTGATTTTGTTCACTGAATTAACCTTAATAAAGGGTTTCAATCCCACATATCAATAATCAACGTGGATTTTAAAAAATAAAATTCTCCTTCAAACAGGCTTTCACAAGAGATTCCATTACAGCCCTGCACAATATAGGGCAGGGCCGAGCCTAGGGGTAGGCAAGGTAGGCGGCTGCCTAGGGTGCAGAAGGAAGGGGGGCACTATCTTAGTACTGGCCCCTCTCCTTACCTATCTCCTTATTGGCCTGGCTGTCACTGAGCGCTACAGTGCTCCGCCATCTCCAGTAACGATGTCAGTTCCTGGCACTCACCTCCTCTAATGAGGTAAGTTGAATGCGATGGTGTTCCTTGGCTGCTTCGGGTTTTGTTGGCTGTATTCGGCAAGACCCGAAGTTCTAAGGATCGTTGTCGCATTCAACTTACCTCATCAGAGGTACATTGCTGGAACGCTGTTGGAGGTGAGTGTGAGGCATGGGGCAAAGGGGTACGGCGCAAGGGGGGGCGGAACGGGGCAGGGTAGTGTCACGGTGTGGGGCAGTGGGAGGCCCAGGGGGCCAATAAGGCCAGGACCGCAACTGCGTTGTGGTGGCAGCACAGAGTGGGAGAGAGTTTGCAAGGGATCAAAGTGTGGGAGGGGGGTTGTGGAGAAAGTAATGAAAAGGACTGCACATGCCTATGGGGATTATACAAGGCTAAGGTGGAGTGCTTGAGGATGACATCCTAATAGGTGCACTGAGGAGTAATATGCCTGCACTCTGCTAGTACTTCTATCCAGGAGATGGTAGCTAGGTAAGTAATTATACTGTGCACCTCTCTGCTCAATTGCTGCTGGGGTCCCTGGGCAATTGCCAAACTTTCCTCCCCTAGTGCTGACCCTGTAAATAATCAGAAGTGAATTTGGTACAGTATAACGGGATCAACACTGAGTGAAGTGAATTTTCCTGTCAAATTCACTCTGATGAATTGGCCCCATGGTCCTTCAAACCTCCAGTTACTGGTTATGTGTTAAAAAAACATCTTGTAGATCACTAAAACTGTGCATGTATTATTGACCTGATTCATTCATGCCAGAAAAAATTCTCTATTCTTTACTATGTCCACAATAATTTTATCTTGCACTGGATGGGTTTCAGTGCATACTCTGTAAAACGTGGACTAATTAACCTTATACAACAGGAACCAACAGTATTTTTAAAAAAATAGAATAGGTGGATTGAAAAGAAGGTTTGAAAAGTCATTTGGAAATATGGTTTAAAACTTCTTTTTGAGTTTATATACTGTGTAATATTCTCATGCTGTTACTGTTAATTTTCTGCATGCTTATGTTCATTTTCTGCATGCTTACTTTATGTACTGCTAGTGGATAAAAGATCCAGAGGTCTAGCGCCTAATGAATAATTCTCAAATAATGGCAAATATTGCACAATGAAAATACAAGTGAAATGAAATAAACAATCCAGCAAATTTAAAATTAATAAAAGAAAAGTCCAAAGTCAATTGTTCAATTTGTGTGTGGTTGAAAACCTGTATAAAAATATTAATGATCCTCCTGCATGCAGTCCTCCAAGGTCAGTCTGCCAAAAACTGCTTTAAGAAAGTCGAAGAGATTGATTTTCGTAGGTACGAAACGAGGATGCGCTGGAGTAAAAGAACAAACGGAGGCGAACCTCGCGTAATATTGTTTGATTTGTGGAATGAAAATGGTGCTGGACACACAGTGTCAATCTCTTTTACTTTATGTACTCATTTCTTTTAGTCTGGTACAGCTGTGGTTTTAATATTAGTTAATCTTAATAAAGTTCCTTTAAAAAATGTAATATAGATAGATATTTTCTTAGCACCATATTCTCACTATCAAGTGACAAATATAAGAATAAAAGTTTATTTTTTATTTGTACGAGGGTTACACTTATGAAACCCAATGTTACAATACATAGCACTAAGCAAAAAAGCATGCGGAAGAGTAAAGAGTTTGTGGCTTATTCTGTTTTATTAGTACCACCTAAAAGCATACATATTCCAATATGGCCCCAGTGCAAAATCTGCATTCAGATCCCATTTCCCCATAATTTTTCAGGTAATTATCAGTTTCTGGCAGTTTGCGGCAGATCTAGGCCTCTTCTTCCCATGAGTTTAGTAGTAGCTGCCAGCTAAAAACAGTTGCATTAGACTGTTACTGTTTAGTTTTTATAATATTGTCACAGTTGCGACTTTACTATGGAAAATTGTTGTAGCTGTTACTTTAAAATTTGCTGCGGTCGTGATTTTAAAAAGTCACGACTTTGAAGCGGCCCGTGACATGAGCGTCCCAATTTTAGGTTGTGCATCACTGGCTTATGGGATACCCCAGGGACTGTAATTACCTGCATCATCATATTTGCATTGAATATCCCCTTTTTCTGTGTCTGTGTTTAACAGTCAAAGAACCAGTTAAAGCTAAACTTCCATCCACTATGCAAAGACCTAATGCTATATCCAAACAGAAAAATCTGTCTACCAGAATACCACGAGTGTACTATGTATAAAGCCTTAAATCACAACCTATAACAGCAAGTATCACTTTTTACATGGCTAGTTTGAAGGGGTTATTCACTAAGGTGCGAATTCGACTGTTGAATTCGCAAAACAGCGGATTCCCATATTAAATCTGCTACAATTTCCCCATTGTAAAGTCGCGACAATTTTTTAAAGTTAAGATTGCGACAATTTTCCCGTAATAAAGTCGCAACTGCGACAATATCTTCATTATAAATACACGACTGCGACAGTAGCAGCCTATGGCGACTGTCTTTATCTGGCAAATTCACCCCTATCCGCAACAATTCAGACTTTAGTGAATAACCCCCTTGTGTTTTAAGCTTCCACAGTTCCCTTAGAAAGATAACCATTTTCCCTTATTCTAAGTGATTTTAATGTCATTAATAGCACTTGTAACCAGGTGAGCAGTTTTCTATATACCTATAGTTAACTGCTTACTCTCTACTTAATGTTAGTGTAGCGTCTTATTTTGTTGCAGACTTTTATGTTTCATTAATTATGTTCAGGTAATGGGTTCTCTATGAAAATCTTCTAATCACCGAAAAAAGGGGGTAGAGATTGCGCACAGTCGCTACTGGGCTGTACAGGGGTTGCTGCGGCGGCAGCAGCAGAGCAGCCGGGGTCCTCTGGAAGCTAGAGCCCCTTTGGTTAGGCCTCTGCACATAACTAGCACAGTACTGAAACACGCCTACACCATCATCCAAATCTCCCAGGATTCTACGGGAGGCGTAACTCCATAATAAAGACTACTTTACACCCTAGTGGCCGCTTTGAGGAAATACAAGTCACAGTAAAGAACGTATCGAGTGCAGGTTGTAACGCTGGGGGCGGAGGAAGTGACGCAGCAGAAGGAAGTGACGCATTGCCGCATGTTTCTTGCAGTCTTCGCTTAACACGTGTTGGATCGGAGCTGGACCGTAAATTCATTCCCGGTTAGGAAACTAACCGCCAGCCATCATGTTGGTGCTGTTCGAGACCGCGGCGGGCTACGCCATCTTTAAGGTAATGTGCTGGGGGTGAATACCATAAGGGAACTGAATGGGCTGATCACATGTGGGGAGAGTCGCAGGCCACATGGCCACTAATTCAGGATGCGTTTACTACACTTGTTACAATTGAATGAGTTAGATTAGGTTGTATTGGAGTATATTTGTCGCTAGTCTGCAGCTATCTCACTGTAAACATACATATAGAAGAACTTTTTATTGAGGAGCAGCGGCAGCTAAATGTATTTACTAACGTACGATGCTTTGGGGACACCATCAGTGGGAAAAATAACTCCAGTGCAAGAGTAGGTGTGATTATGCAGTTGGGAAAAGGGGGTGATTTTTAGGAAATCCCAGTGGTGAAATCAATCTTATTGATATTACTTTGAATTGTACATTTCTCTATACAGTGTTTATACATTTGTATTCTTAATACTGATTAAAATAAGCGTAAAGTATACTTTTTATGTAAATTGTATGTATCATTTTATTTACAAAGCGCCACGGGACATGGGAAAAGTGCATAAAACAACACAAGTAAAATATCATAAGGCAAGGGGTCAGCAACCTTTTCGGCTGAGAGAGCCGTATAGTGCGGCTCTGCTCAGCCCTTTTGAATCCGGAGCTGGTAACGTCAGCAACTCTGGATTGGCAAACAACCCCAGAAGTGCGGTGACCTCAACAGCTCCAGATTGGCTAGCAATCCGGAAGTGCTGAGAGAACTTTGTCTCTACAGCGCTTGCCGTTGATTAGCCGGCAGACTGTAATGAGCGGTGCTTGCATGTGAGCACCGCTTGTTACAGTCAAAGAACCAGATGCAGCCATCAAAAGAGTCACATCGGGCTCAAGAGCCATAGGTAGAAGACCCCTGTCATAAGGATACATCACTTAAGTGTTGTTAGGTTGCGTTTGTCACAAGAGGTTCGAAGTCCCTGCCCCGTAGAGCTTACAATCTAAGTGGGAGGAAGACTTACATACACAGATAGGACAATAAGAGCTGTAGAATTTGTTGAGACCTAGCGCAATAAATAGATCAATAAATACAGAAATTAAACATGAATAAATAAAGATACAATAAAATATATACAAAAATTCAATGATAAGATTTACGTACATAAAGATGTGACATTTGTGCTTTGGGTATCCTTTGCTGCTGCTTTGAGTATGCTTGTATTACAGAACTTAAAGTGCACCCGTCAGCTCAGGGTTATTACATATTTTATTAAAGTATGTGACTTTATAATGTAAATCAAGTAATTAGGAACCAAAAAAAGTTTGCATATTGAAAATACACTTCAATCTCAGCCTGATTAGAAAACAAAGAAGCTGCCATCTTCTTTCTGAACTGCCACTCAAACACTACAGGACCACCCCCTAACAAGCAGGCTCACCTCCCCTGTCTCCAAATCTCATGTGCACGTGCACTAGCATTATCAGGTTACACAGCATCCCCCACCACTGTGCATCACCCCCCACTTTTTTTTGACTGGGCAGGCTCAAAGCATATGTGCTTTGAGTCTCCCCAGCCAGTTATGCTGACAGCTTTCCCTATAACTGACTCTGGAAGCTGTCAGCATAACTGGCTGGGGAGAGCCTAGAGGTACACGTGATCACATGATCCCGCAGTCATGTGACCACGTGTACCTCTAGGCTCGGGAGCTCAAAGCATATGCGCTTTGAGTCTCCCCAGCCAATTATGCTGACAGCTTCCCGAGTCAGCTACAGGGAAAGCTGTCAGCATAACTGGCTGGGGAGACTCAAAGCACATATGCTTTGAGTCTGCCCAGCCTAGAGGTGCACGATCGTGTCATGAAGCCAGCTTGTCAATCAAGTAACCCGGCTTCATAGTACAGCCTCCTCAACCTGACTTTTTGCTAGGCTGCTAGCAGAAAGTCGGGCTGAGAGGCAGATTCACCGTGGGATACATTTTAAAAGGTAAGTATTTTTTAATAGATTTAAATGACAAAGTTGTTTAGTCTAGGTGACGGGTGCACTTTAACCATTCTCGTTTCTTAAAATATACAAATGTATTTCATTTACAAAATGTTTAGGGTCAGCTTTACATTTCAGAAACCACCTGGGCTTAACCATTTTATTGATTGCTTCATTATAGGTTTTGGATGAGAGTAAACTACAAGAAGTTGACAGTATATGGAAAGAGTTTGAAACGCCAGAGAAAGCAAACAAAGTGTAAGTTTCTAATAGATATTTATACACTCTGTTTGCTAGATCAAACAAATCCATCTTTTCCTACTTGACTGCATTTATTGCCTTTAGTTATACAAAGCAGTATTGTTTATTAGTGTACACTGTATTTTAAAAACTGCAACAGAAAAGACTGATGTCTTACACAAAAACATCAAGGGGGGCCTTTACATAGTACTTTAACACTGTGATTAAATTCAAGAACTGTGGTGGTTCTTTTCCTCTTGTAGGTTGCCTTAAAACAGCATAGTAAAAAAAAAATGTTTATTCTCTGGGTGTAAGATGTTCAAACTTGATGCACTTATTTTTTTTCTGTTAATGTAAAAATAAATAAATTCCTCTTGCCAAGTGACCTTTACAATTGGCACATGCAAATTTCTAAATACATTTTCATAATAACCCTGTGACTGATTTATTTAGTTTATTTTCTTCCATTTAGTATTATATCCTTTCTCTGCTAGACAGAGCTATTGGCACTTATCGGGTGGGTCAGGACTGCCTCTTATCTCTGTGCTGGGTCTGCATTATTTTCACAGTACAACGTTTAAATCAAACAAGAAAATGCAATTACAGAAACCCTGTATAGTTGGATATTAAAGTTTCATTTATTATTCCTATCTTGCAGATTGCTGTATCTTTCTTAATTGTTGATTTCACTGGAAGAAGTGTTGTTGGGCTATTGGGGTATTATGTAACATTCAGTGTTGCCAATGATGGATTCTCGTTGAATTGATTATCCATGATTTAATTCAACATTCGTCACTACCACTGAGGCAACATGGGGCTAGAGCTTATGAATTCTTTTGTTGGAACCTGCAGTTATTGGGTTTAAGTGGTTATTGACGGTGATACCTGATTAGTATTATTAAAAACCTTATTAATATCTCTATTGGAATGTTGGCCATTCAACAAAGGCTTTCCTTCCAGAAGGTTCTAATTCCTCTGCTTGCTCTGCAACAGTGTGAAGCAGTGTAGGTTCTAGTTTTAGCATTCAATACATCAGATTGGTATTTATTGGGTTTATCTTATTCAGTTATAGCAAGAAATTAATAGAAAATTACTTGTTTAACTTGCACACCTCCCAGTTAAAGGCAAGCTATAAATAGTATGCAGGGTAAATTCTGTGCAAAGTATATTTGTGTTTTGGGGAATTTTCGACATCCACTGCCTGGTATTTCTAATTATAGAGAGTGGGGTGATCCCTCTGGCTTTCCTGCTGACTGGACACCTTATTGTGATTAGGTTTTGATAATGAACATATATTACATAAATAATCATTGCACTGATATAATGACTTTGGATATAATCTGTTGCATTATTTTTTGCAGGATAAAATTAAAACACTTTGAGAAGTTTCAGGACACAACAGAAGCATTAGCAGGTAGATAAATGAATGTACTATGCAATGTTCTGTATACTGATTTTGCGCTCTGCATCACTAATTGTCATCAATGATGGATTTTTGTTGAGCTGAAATATAATGATTTTTGTTTCAACATTTCGTCACTACCACTGAGGTGATTTGATGCAGTTAACAAACCTTCTTTGGGATACCCTTTAATCCAGTGGTCCCCAACCATTAATGGATCAGGAACTGGTTTTGTGGTTCCCCGATCCAGCAAAGGTTTGAGACACCAGTGGGCGGGGCAGTGCGTATTGCCAGCCACATGATGGTGATGCGCTTCCTGTACACTCATCTAATCATGCGGCCTAGTACCAAGTGGTCCACTGATCATCGGTGGTCTGTGGCCCGGTATTTGGGGACCTGTGCTTTAATCTGTGTGTCATGAGGTTCTAGTGTCTTACCTCCTGTGAAAAAAGAGTTAATGGTAAAGAAAGGGGCAGTGCCTGTATGCAGTGCAGGATCCCCCAGTCATGAGATTGGGAAGGGGCACTTTATGCAAGGGTCTTTTGTCATAGGATGTGTGCATTGAATTACATAAGAGAAATCACCTGATAGGCACTTGCAAATTTTTATCACTTTCAGCCTCAACTGCCTTGGTAGAAGGAAAACTGAGCAAAAACTTGAAGAAAGTCTTGAAAAAAATTGCAGCAAAGGAGGCTCATGAGCAGCTAGCAATTGCAGATGCAAAGCTTGGTGGCGTCATCAAGGTATCGATGTTGAATACATTTTGTTAATTGGGAATGGCTAAAGTACAGTTACATTAAATGAAACAAAGCCTTAGCACTAATCAGTATGGCCACAGCAAGAAAATGGATACTTGTGATCATTTATATTAAATCTGTTATGCTTGTATAGATTCTGATTTGCTCAATACTTTCATGATTTTGAGGACTTGAGTCC
This sequence comes from Pipa parva, assembly GCA_019650415.1. Taxonomy (NCBI): domain Eukaryota; kingdom Metazoa; phylum Chordata; class Amphibia; order Anura; family Pipidae; genus Pipa; species Pipa parva. The sequence continues at coordinate 10,776 of WMED01003056.1, forward strand.
CCCTCAAGTGTGTGAAATCAAGAAGGATATCTTGTATGTCTAATAAGTTACTATGCTCATTTACTGCAAAGCTTTATTTGCAAACATCTACGTGTGATAGATACATGAAAATAACGATCCTAGAAAACTAATAAACTCTTTGTTCATAAGAAGTATCCTCATTGTATCACTCTGTAAGCAGAATGTAAAGTACAAGTTAATGAAATGTGCTGAAAACCTGTACCACTCATGTGTATATTGATCATACCTTAATTGTTTGATTGGTAGCTACATTAAAAGGTATAAAAACAATTCTATATTCAGACTTCACAGATAGCACCTGTTTAAAATCATTTAATGTATAGCTCCTTAGGCAGTCATTAAACATTAGCATTGAACAGCCGTCATGATATGTTTAGATACCAGCAGAGAATGCTGATGTGGAATTAAACTGCATGTTGTGTTCCATTTTTAGATTTGACTTGCATATCAGATCTCTATCTGAACAGTAAACGCTGTTTGAATTATGTAACAGAGGTCAGATAAACCTGTCCTTTGAGGGGAGAGAGCATTCATTTATTGAAAAACCTTATGTGCTTTTTTGTATGTTTTTTTTTTCCTGGTAATTCACAATAAATATAACTGTTATTCATATAGGATAAAGTCAACATCAGCTGCATTCACAGTTCCATGGTTACAGAGTTAATGAGAGGAATCCGCAACCAGATAGATGGGCTAATAACAGGGCTTTCCTCACGTGAAATGGCTGCCATGTCACTTGGTTTGGCTCATAGGTAAGTTCACTTTGGTTGTCTCGACATAATTCTTTAGGCCCTCTTGCTTTTAATTTTTTGATATTGCACACTGAATTTGAATAATAAAACTTAGCCTGAAATACTTTCTGAACGTTGATGAAAGATAACACATGCTTTGTAAATGTGTTAACAATCCAGGTGTGCTGCAGCTATCTTCACTCACAGGTCAAAAAGGCTTCAAATCCACACAAACTCGATTCTGTGTATGACTTCTGATGCAGTCTACCAATACTAATGGAAACACCATGGGGATTATTCACTAAAGTCCGACTTGTTGCATATAGGTGCAAATTTGCCAGTCGAAGTCGCGTCTTTATAATGAGAATATTGTCGCAGTCGTGACTTTATTATGGGAAAATTGTCGCAATCTTAACTTTAAAAATTTGCCATGACTTTACAATGGGGATATTGTAGTGGATTTACTATGGGAATCCGTTGTTTGCGAATTCGACAATCAAATTCTCATCTTAGTGAATAACCTCTCCCCCCATGTCTTGTCGACATAAGTTATCTTAATTAGGGTGCATGTTTCAACCTGTGACCATGAAATGCCCATCCAGTAAAGCTGTATTTCATTTTTTATTATGGTGTATTGATAGAATACCATTTCATATTCTGGCTGTATTGGTGTTTATTGATTCCTCAATTACCCCTACCAGAAAAACCGTGTTAACTTTCATATTGACATGGCAGTGGTCAGTATTCTGGTTTTTATCATCTGGACAAATTTTAGTAAAGAATGTTACATCACCATGTTCAGAGATGGCTCTGGCCCTATCTGCACCCTAGGCAACCCCCCCACCCGGCGCCACCCCCTTTACCTCCAACACTGCCATCCAGCCGCGGCTCAACTTTAAATCTCCCAATTGGCAGAGATTTAAAGTTGAGCCGCGGCTGCAGCCGGCAGGCGGCACCCCTAGCATTTGCCTACTCTGCCTAATGGCAGAGCAGGCTCTGACCATGTTCCATTCCACAAATGTATGCTCTGCTGCTTGTTTATAACTGAATTTAATTCTGTCATCCTCATGTGATTAACTAAACAATGATGATTCTTTGCAGTTTGTCCCGCTACAAACTAAAGTTCAGCCCAGATAAAGTGGACACAATGATTGTACAAGCAATATGTAAGTACAGATGTCTGCAGGAACACCAGCAGCCTTAAGTAATAAATTACATGATTTTGTAGAGTTTTTATCTGAAGCTTTACTTTTACTTCCCTCAAATGAAGTAAATATATCTGTTGTTCTTTTGTGCACCACTAGATCTTTTGGTAGGCTGTTTTTTTTTTTCACTTTCTTTGGGTTTAATGGAGTGCAAAATAGTGACCAACTCCCAGCATTCTTAAATGATAAAGGAGAACTAAAGTGGAAAAAAAATAGTTAAAATACTTACCTTATACTGAGCCGGTTGATTACAGTCACAGCATGAGCTGTGCTGTAATTAGCTGGCTCGTGAGGATTCCCCCAATGCTTCTCTCACCCTGAGCCTCAGATCCTCCCACCCTATAACACCATGAGTGTTACAGGGCTTAAACATCACGTTCATTGCGAGGGGCAATGAGAACGCTCCCCGCAATGAGCGTGATGATGGAAGAGGCCGGTGAAGCAGGAAGAAGCAACTGTGCACTGGCTTCTCAGTCAGCCAGCGTGCTGTGTAAGAGGCGCCGGGGGAAGTATTAGAAGCTGGCTAATTACAGCTCAGCTCATGCTGCGACTGTAATCAATTGGCTCAGTATAAGGTAAGTATTTTAACTGTTGTGTTTTTTTTTTTTTTCACTTTAGGTTTCCTTTAATTTTAATTTGTTCCTGTGCTGACACCTTTGCCTTTCTCTCTAACCAGGAAGGCTAATAAACAAGTAGGGGTAAATTTCAGCCATTTGTCTGTTTAGTATTTGTATATAATTTTCTGCAGTACAATCCTTCTTTTGGCCAGTGCCATCTCTCTAAGGGGGTTATTCACTAAGGTATGAATTTCGACTGTCGAAATCGCAAACAGCGGATTCCCATAGCAAATCCGCTACAATTTCCCCATTGTAAAGTCGTGACAATTTTTTAATGTTAAGATTGCGACAATTTTCCTATAGTAAAGTCGCGACTGTGACAATATTCTTATTATAAAGATGCGATTATCTGGCGAATTCACACCTATACTCAACAATTTGGACTTTAGTGAATAACCTCCTAAATATCTGGAGATCAGCACAATCTGGTTTTCTTTCTCGCCAATTAAAGGACCAGTAACACCAGAAAAGACAATTGCTATTTGGATAGATATGGCAGTTATTCCTATGAAAGACTTGTTTACAGATAGTTTTGCTTCTCCGAACCTCCTTATATTTGATGCGGAGGTCAGTATAATGTGGCTATCTGCCTGCCTCCCAGAAGTCTCCTGGGATATGCAACTTTACATAAATAAAGCTCCAGAAGCTCCGACAGCAGGAGACTTCTGGGAGGCGGGCAGATACCCGCATTATACTGAGCTCTGCATCAAAGACAAGAGGGAGAAGCAGAACTGGGAGTGAAGCAAAACTAGCTGCCCGGATCACCAGCTGACAAATTGCACAGCCAAGGAGGCAGTGGTGCAAGCAGTCCCTCGCGACCCTTACACAACAAACCGGCACACAGGTACAGAGGAGGCCTGACTAGAGAGCAGGGAGTTTGGACAGAGCAGGAATCAGCAGACAATATGAATACTATTAGTATACTATCTAATATTATTACAGGTAGTCCTCGACTTACGTTGTTGATCCGTTCTTACGCGGCGGCGTAAACCGAATTTCGGATCATACATTCATACAGTATGGTTCGACTTACGTCACAAAACCGTGTAAGTCGGAACAAGGCATTGTTGCATGCAGTTCGACTTGCGTCACAAAACCGTGTAAGTCAGAACATGGCGTTGTATAAAGCGTTGTAACCCCGAAACAACGTAACTCGAAACCGTCGTAACCCGAGGACTGACTGTATACTATATTATTAGTATTAAAACTATCTAATACTCTTAGTAATACATTTGTATCTGCTTTTTTTTTTGTATTTTTGCCTTGAAGCTGCCCCGTGACATGCGTGTCAGAAATATTTGGCCCCCGGGCCGAAAAAGGTTGGGCATCAGTGATGTAAAATTTCACAGGAAACATTAGGAGTAAGGAGCAGTTGCTTTTTTGACAGCAAAAAGGTGGCTTTAACCACATGAAGAAAATCATACAAATCAGAAATTTCACTTAAAAGATAAAATTTTACAGGTACTATGCAGAAATAACAGTCTTGTCAACATGGGATTTTTGTCTTTTTCTAGTATTATTGGTTCTTAAAAATGTCTTATCTATTATATTTTTTTTTTTTTTTTTTTTTTTTTTTTTGCTTGTATCTTAAGCACTTCTTGATGATTTGGATAAAGAACTGAACAACTATATAATGAGGTGCAGAGAGTGGTATGGTTGGCACTTCCCTGAACTAGGCAAAATCATCACAGACAACCTGGCATACTGCAAGTGTGTGCGTGCTGTAGGTAAGTCTGACTATTGGCAGGGCATGACTTTCTTTTTGTGGTTTATGAGAAAAATAAATGGCCTTTTCAATGAATATAAATGAACCAGTGCTGAGGGAGATTCCTGCACACAGCTGTGGAATTTCATTACTTCTCAGTACGATATAATGTTATGCGGCAGAGCTGTATGGTTTGCAGTTTGATCAATGATGATGATCTATATCTAATTGCCTGATACTTCTATGAAGGCAATTTTAGTCACTACCTCATCTGAGACAAACTGACAGATGGGAAGATTGTATGTTTGACCTTCTTTCTCGTGTAATAACAGGAAAGAGAATATACTTTGATCAGTTGAAGATATGTCTAGAGCAGCTGTTCTCAACCTTGTGGAGATCGAGACCCCTGGTATTGACGGCACGCGATGGCGACTGGGTCCGATGTCATTGCGTCATGTTATGAAATTCGGGCCCGACATCACCGCGCAGGGACCTGCGCTTTCTTCTGGCTTCACAGCATGTTCGCGACCTCTGTGAGAGTGTCGTTCGACCCCCAGGTTGAGAACCGCTGGTCTAGAGTGATGTGTAGTGAATATTTTTACATTTTTCTACATATATTGCATTCTTTGCTTTAGAACAGCACCTGCTTATGTTTCGAAAATAATGTTTTTTTGGCAGCAAGCAACCACAAGTGTTTGCATAGCATTTTTGTTTTTGGTGTAAATAGTTACATTTGAGATGGAGTATCCTATACTATTATTTCAATAGAATTTTGTAAATAAGAGGATGCAGGTTTTCCAAGCATCTCATGGTTGCATTAATTTATTACTATTAATGTTCAGGGGAACTTGAAAATCGCTGGTAAAACCACCATTCATTAGGAGATGATGGGTCGTGTCTGTGGTAGTGACATGCAACTTGCCTTTGAAACAGGTGCATCTTTACTGTCTTGCAAACATATACTACAATTTAATAAAATAAACTGGATATTTTAAAGCTTGAAATTGAATGTGAATGCTGCATCGTACATGAAGAATAATTGTGTTACATGGCTCAATGTTTTCTAGTAAACTGTTGTATTTTAGCTTCTGGTCTTTGAAGCTTTCCAATCCATTGTGTACATTTGTGTACATTGTGTACTCTCCCATAAGGTGACAGAATCAACTTTGCCACCTTTGACTTGTCTGAGATCCTTCCAGAGGAGGTTGAAGCAGATGTAAAGGCTGCTGCAGAAATTTCTATGGGTACTGAAGTCTCAGAAGAGGACATCAATAATATTTTATATCTTTGTGACCAGGTAAGCAGGCAAATATATATATGAGTAAGTCTGGTACAAAAGGAAAAATGTGTATATTTATTTATTTATTTTTTTGTTTTTCTTTGTCTCAGGTGATTGAGATCTCCGAGTACAGGTCCCAGCTATACGACTACCTGAAGAACAGAATGATGGCCATTGCTCCCAACTTGACTGTGTTAGTGGGAGAGTTGGTTGGTGCCAGGCTAATTGCCCATGCTGGTAAGCTTTTGCAGTTCTTTTCTTTTATTTACACAATAGCTATGAACTTGAGACAAATGTCATTTTGTAGACTATGTTTTTGTCCATTTAGAATATGGGTTTTCCTTCTAGAATAATTCTTATTCTGTATTTCACTGTTATTTCCTAAGCATGTTAACTTTGTTTTTAATGAGATGACAGTTGTGCACTGCAGCATTCTGTAGTCAGTGATGATGTTAATTTATAATTGCCTGATAACTCAGTTTCAGCCACTACCTTTATCTGAGACCACTTTCGATCTCTATTTTGTCAAAAGCACTAAAGCTCATATTGAGTACAATAAGTATTGTATATCTATAAGAGATTACAAGAGGTAGAAGTGTCCCCTGCAAATTCACATTTCTTAGAAGTTACTGCCCTTGCTTGTATTTAACCATATTTTCCACACTCAGGTGAAATGTTTCCCTGTTACATTAATATACATTTTATTTATTTTAAAGAATAGTATTTTGTATCTAGTTTTAGAGCTGGGTTATTTAAAACATTTAGGTGACTCGTACATTTTTAAGAAACGCTGTCACTGTTTTTTGTCTTCAGGTTCCCTCTTGAATTTGGCAAAACACCCTGCTTCTACCGTGCAGATTTTGGGAGCAGAGAAAGCTTTATTTAGAGCTTTAAAAACCAGAAAGGATACTCCCAAATATGGTCTGATTTATCATGCTTCTCTTGTTGGACAGACTACCCCAAAAAATAAAGGCAAGGTAAGTTTATTAGGAATGTAAACCAGGATACTTACTATTCTGAAAACATGTTGGCTTTCTAAAGGTCTTTATGAGAACACTGCCACATAGGATTGTAAAACAGAGTTAAAATGTCATCACTATAACCATTTATGAATTAATAAGAACTAATATCTAGAGAATATACAAATAAATATGTCTATAAGTAGGGGTGTGCGAGATATATCGTCTAAGATAATATCGTAATCGGTGCGTTATCGATATGCAAGCTGTCATTATCGAACGGCTTCACGCCTTTAGAATAGGCTGCTGCAGAAACTTCTAATAGGTGGGCTATCAGAGTGGCCGCACTTTTAACAAGCTCTAACAAAGCCGAGACCCAACTATACACATACATAAATAGAGGCCCACGTGTCAGGCCTATCAGCCACCGACACACACAGCACAAAGCAAAAACGCCAGAACCTGACAAACCAAGGATTAACCCAAACACAGCTAATCCAATTTTTTCACTAAATTGAAATATAAGACTTAAAACATTTTTAAATAATGCAAAATATCATTATCGTTATCCACAAAATTACAGAAAATATCGAGATATCATTTTTCAGCTATATCGCACACCCCTATCTATAAGACAGATTCAGCTGTCTTACAATCTAAGGATATATATTTGAGCAAACTTTTTAAGGCTCCTCGTACACGGTATGTCATTTTAATCTGGCTGACAGGTATGAGATGGTATAATGGGTCCCATCTATTTCATAATTTAATATTTTGTTGGAATTGT
>WMED01003057.1:0-22913 GCA_019650415.1 Pipa parva
CCAGTCAATAGCTCCTTACACTATAGCAGGGGACCTGCATGCTCCAGGGGCTGCTTTTATCTTCAAAATAAATAACTGGTCAATATAATTTATTATTATTGGCAAAAATCATTGGGTGCAGAATTGCCAAGAAAGCCTTATGACTGTGTTTAATGCTTAACCTGCTTTCAAAATATTATAAACTGTAACTACTGCTTTACTGTTTGTTTTTTTACGGACTCCATCATTAAATTGAATCTCTCTGTGTCTGGTTGCCCATAACTGTCATGCACCTATACCCCCACTATCTTGGCCCCCTCGCCCACTTGCTGTCGCACCCTCAGCTGCACTTGCCCCACCCCCTTTTCTATTCCCCCATATTCATATATGTTTACCTATATATAAATATATATATACCTACCTACCTCACCTAACAACTATTTATAATATGTACATATGCTCACCTTATCTACCTCAACCTACAAATATTTTACTATTCTTATTTCACAGGGTGCACTTTATGTAATTTATATTTGTACTTATTTATTGCTATAGTTACCTATTTATGCATAACGACGCTATGTAATCTCGCTGATTTGTATGTTTTTTTACTTATTCAGTGACAATAAATAATCTAATCTTACAGCACTGAGCCAACAGAGAGTCTGTGACCTCGCAATAGCTTAATGCCTTGCCTATGGCTTTTTACATTTTCTCCAGTCTACTACAATGCTGTTTTATTATTGAATTTCACACAATGCATTATTTTCAGCTTAACCATATATTTATTTGTTTGTTAAAGACACATTCTGGAAGCTTCAGTTCAATTGTGCAGTTGCAATAATATTGAAAATAAACAGAATACCCTGAAAATTAACTACATACAACTCTGTTGCCATTTAATGCTCCTGGGTTTTCTTGCTGCTAAGGTATTTTGTTGTGCTGTGAATGGCCAAACTTCATCTTTCTATATACTTTACTGTTAATGAATTTCCTACCCTGCTGCATCTACGAGTTGGCTTTCTCCCAACTTGCCGTGTAGTTTTCTCGGAGTTCCACACTCCAGACAAATTGTTTTCTCCGAATCCAGCTTTTTTTTTTTCCTGCCATTGAGAAAAGGGTTTGTACAAAGTTAATGATAGAAAGTGTTTTAGTAATGCACAGTATTTGCAGACATGTTTCATGACTAATTGTAAACTTGGGGACTGGATAGAAAAGGACACGTGAAGACTCTACTTTTTGTTTAATGTAGAAAGATGGAGGAGGACAGTGTTAAGTATTCTTGGGTCAATCCTTTTTGCAGCCTATTAATCTTTGAAACATTTTCTTTTCTAGATTGCTGGTGTAAATTCTTCCAGCTGTTTAATGTTCTTTACTCCATATGGCAGCCTTCCCTTTCTCCACATGTACACTATAGACTCAGTCCAAAAGAGCAATTTATAAATTGGTTGGTAAAAATAAAAAATACTGATATTTTTAATGAAAAATGCAAACATGAACATTGCTATTCACATCATTTGGCACTAAATAGTATGTCAGTAATTTCAGCCAGCCCTTCTTTTTTCAAGCAACCAAATTCTCAAAACTGTTAGAACCCATTATTTCTGTGCTATTGAATTAACAGTTCAGTTCAGAATGGTTATTTGCCCGCCCAATTGCCTCTGTTACAAAGAAAAAATTATTTTTGCAACATATATTATTCATTTATTTTGAATTGTTTTGAATTTACAGTCACTTTCCTACAGAAGACCTTTCTTTCTCACCAACTTCCTATTTAGCTGATTGATTTGGAAAGATGCACATGGCCAACTGCGTTGTGAGGTTGCTTATCTGCATGATTGTGATTGGTTACTCAGAATTCTTGATTCTTTCAAGTACATTCATAGCTTAAGATTTCAAATGACCTACTGAAGTGAAAGAGAGAAGGAGCTTTAACTGGCTATAAATGGAGAAGGGTGGAAATTAGTAGATAATATATACTGCAAAAATCATTTATTTAACTGTTGTGACTAAGCTGTTCCATTGAGCATGTGAGTCATGCTGATCTCTTTAAAACATGGATGTCTGTGCTTTTTAGAGCTAGTCTTGAGTGTGCCATTAAGCTAATTCACCTGATTTATTTTAATGTTGGCTGCACCAATGATTGCAGACATTCTTCTTAAGCAATGTGATCCCTTGCTCCTCTGGCCAGACATTCATTTTCTATATTTTAACATGCACATAAATTACCAAATTGCATTAATCTGATTATTCAGCTTTAGAGGAAGCAACAATGTTGGTAGTTAGTCTTTCAGTTTAACAGAAGACAACACAACACACTTTAGTATTAACAATGACAATGGAATACAGCTGGATAAATATCTATATAGGCCAGACAATCATAGTCTGAACCTGGAATGTAATCTTTAAACATTCCTGATTGATTTTGGGGTTATTAATTCTAAGTTAGGCTGCAAAAACAAAATGGCCTATGCGGATTATCCCACAAGAAACAATGGATACTATTTTTCCAGCTCAGCTACTAAACAGCCAGTGAGGCTCTGGCCTTCACATTGACTGATCACAATCCTAGATAACCTAACTGACACAGCTAATTTACAATTTCATTAATGGCTGATTCTATCAAAAGGTTATCTCAGGATAGAGCATCAGTAACTTCATATGACATATAGAACCAGCACTCTGGGAACTATACCAAATAGCCACCAACATTACTTTATTTCTACACTGGGTTACTATTTACACATTTTCAAAGATTTTATATGCATTTCTGCCCAAACAACCAGTGAGATGGATTGAAACTCATTTGTATTGATAGATTTGCTTAAAGGGCTGTTGTCACACAATCTGGTTTTTAAAATCTCTTTTTGAACTGTTACATAGATTAAACTTGATTTTGTTGATTTGCTCCGATTTGATCATGGTTAATGGCACCTCATACCTACTCACCAAATGCAGACTTCCCCTTCAACTAAAACCTTCAAGGGATGTGAACTACATTTTTATATATATATATTGCTCTGACCTGAAGAAGAAAGAATATTTCTCAATAGCTTATCTAATTAAAACAAATGTTAGTCCAGTAAAAAAGGCATCACCAAGGATTGCAATACTCTTTTTTTCTAATCATTTATACAAATATAAATGAGTATTGCAATAGTTGGTGATACCTTTTTTATTGGACTAACATTAGTTTTAAATAGACAAGCTTTCGAGGTCCATCCTCTCTTTATCAAGTCACAAGCAATATTCTATCTTAACTGTATATATACTGTATATATGTGTTGAAATACCTGGTATATATATATAGCAGCACTTCAACTCATGTCCTTATATATTAGTGTCATTTCCACTTTAAAATATATATCTACACACGTACACTCTGTTTTGTTCACAGTGTACAAAAATGTTCATAGTGCATACTAATTATGTTCTCTTGTCTAGAGTGACTATGTCAAGCAATCAACCTACCAGTATGTGAATGGTAACATTCCCAGCTGACAGTTGCTCATTTGCTTGAATCATAAGGGCTATTGATCACAGTCTGAGTGAATTATCAACAGTGTTTAAACATCATGGGAAAGTCTTCTAGATTAGACACTTGTCTGAGGGTCAAAAGACTTTGCTTTTATAGGGCTGGTAATAAGAGTATATTCCGTTTTAAAATATGTTAAGGTCACTTCCTTCTGCTTTAATATCTTTTACATTTTGAATAAACTTTTTCAGACACAATTTCTTTCACTATTTCTACACTAATATGAAACAGAACCATCAGATCCAGCTTGCTCAAATTTCTTTGTTTGTACTTTTTCTGTTGATCAGTCTTATGTTAAGTGATGCTGAAAGCTTGTTGTGATTCCATTTGGCACATAGATTAAGCTCCTAAAAACATCTCCCATCAGAAGGATTGGCTAACATAACCCTATGACATGACCTGTCACTTATCTTACATATAACTACACACAAAAGTAGCTTTGAATAGTCAATTCTGACATTCCACTGAACCTATGGAAAAAAGCACCTTTGACATCTCACTGAACCTATTTAATTTGTTTCTCTCTATCATCACCTTTAGTAACAGGTTTGAAGTACCAAGTGGTTGGTGTAGTCAAGCTGTGACCATTAAAATGCCATTTAACCTCCATTTACTTTAATGTCATGAAACATGGGGAACAAATTCCCTATTGTATAATTGCATTCCTGAACAGAATCTTTTTTGACCATCAACTTTTTTAGTGGCTTGAGGCATCTGTAGCAGTGAAGAAGGCAGTTTCTGTTTTATTCAGTCCAACACATTTACAAAAGTAGGATGCATGCATGTAATATACATGTGATAAGTGTCAAGTAGTGTTATTCAAGCTATGAATGATATTCATAAAGATCAGCTTAGCTCTGTTTCGCCATTAATTTTTGTTACACGGTCCTTTTGATTCAGTTTATTTATATCGGGACCTTTAAGGGCTGAAGGTCCTGAAGAGATCATGAAAAAACCTGCCATCATTCAGTGGTCTGTTAGGAGTTAATCTATGATTTTATTTCAATTGCTTTAGCTCTGTTTAGTGAAACTACTATATAAAGATTGCTAGAATAGCATGTATGATGCAGAATTCCTCTCCTGTAAAACTATAACTGGACGCAGCACCTGTCACTTTGTTCTTGATGTCACAGTTGCCTCTCTAGTGTTTCCAGATTAGGGGACTGAAGTCATAATATGATTACAGGCATGTTTGATATAATGTACCCTGTAAACACTGAAAATCTGTTTTGGGTTGCATACCCATTCAAGATTTATATAAAGATAACATTCGGAGGGTGAAATTTATTAAAGTCAGAAAAACTTTACCGAGAGAAATCTCGGATTGATCTCATGATATTTCTTTTGAGATCTCGAAATAGTGTTCCTTAACATACCTTGGAACCAAATCCTCTTTTTTTTGTTTGTTGAGATCTAAATTAAGACACACTTTTCAATTTAACAAGTTTAGTTAGAAACTGCTAAATTAGCTTTATGTAGAAGAAGGAACCTAATCTGCATGTGTGTTTTACTTGACAAGATTTCATAAATTATAGGACAAGTAACAGCAGTTACACCTACATTGCATTTGTGAAAAATGTTATCTTTACATTTAAATTCCTAATTTGTATTGTTCTGTATTTGTTATTTCTCTTTGATGGGTGCAGCCTTCTTTTATCTGTTAAACAAACAAAGCTCTACTCTGTCTTATTGTTTTCTATGGAACTTTACATAACACATAAGTGCCCTCAGAAAGTCCAATATATTAAAAAGTTTGCTTCGATCATCATAGAGAAGAACAACACAAAGCAATACAAAATCTGGAATCGAAAATCTGGAAATCAATGTCAATGAAATTTTTAGAAGTACTGTATAGGAATAACTGGCATTTATATTTTCTAGTGCTGGGATATTTTAAAATACATGGATTGTTGACATTACTTGTTCCCTTTTTATAGCGCTTGTTATTTAATAAAATCCACTGAAGTCAGAGTATTGTCAGCAGTGAATACATTAATAAATTGCTCTGCAGGTTTATTTTTTTGAAGAAGTGATTCATTAATCACTTACTGTACATCATCCTAATGTGTTGATGGTTTATCTTGTATAAGACCTCTAGAGTTAATCTCCACATCATCATTGACCTGACACTGTCCATACACACTAGATTGTATTTTAATTTCATGTGTATTACACCAGCAGCCTGAGCAGAGAGAACTCCTACATGCTTCATTTTTTGTTAAATGAATTCAATAGAAGGTGTTTAAATAAGTGGCTAATGAGAACACCTTGGACTGTTCAAAGTTATTCACTCTCCCACACACACATACACTGTACTCCCTCTGCTCATAGCCCCTCTCATTTGAGATCCCATGAGTCAAAAAAGTGCCAGTTCTGCATTGAAAAAATTATTTCAGTTGCATAAATAGCAAGATGTATCGCTGCTTTCATCAGACACACTACCATGACAAAAAGAAGTGTCAGTACCTGTACAGGAACCTTTATATCATTTGGTATACATAGTCCATTCATTTTAAGTATGATCCATGTATTTCTCCTGGATGGCAAAAGCTTAAAGGGCTCAGACCAGCCAGGCAAAAGCATAAATAGCACACAGCAAGTGAGTAAAAGATTGAAAAGGCTCAATACAAGAGGAAAAGAAGCTTAAATAGCACAGAACAGGAAGGCAAAAGTCCAAATGGCTCAGAGAAGGAGGGTTAAAGTCAAACGAAACATTCTGGCAAATTCACAGTGATGCTCCTGGGACTAAAACAAGAGCTTTAAGTTAGGGCAAATGGTATCCAGGGAGGATAGAATACAAAGTATGGTTGCCCATTCTTTGCTGCCAGTTACATTTTAGGATGGTCCATCCCAGTGCCTCAATAATCTGGTTAGATTTATGTTGGGTTCAATGACCAGGGAATATTATTCTAATAAATTATTCTGTATTTCTCTAAAAGAAGGCTTTACTTTTGTAGTGTTGGTGAAATATTTCTGAAAGCATTAAAACATGAAAATAATCTGTTCTATAAAGTATAGTATAAAAAAAATAATATTATTTTAATAAATATTTCTACTAAAGAAACATTTTCAGTGTTGGTAACATTCACTTGTTAAAAATGAAAAAAATCAGAAAACTATTCTTCTAATACTAAAACTGCAGCTAACAGTATTTTAGAAAATTGTTGCTTTACTCTATATTTTAAAAAAGAGGAAATTTGTTTTTAATTATAGTTCCCCTTTAACTATTAAAGGATCTCAGTTGGTATATAATTTATTCTAATAGGTTCTAGAAACCTCTTTACAGCAGTGGGTTCTGTTCTTTTTCTCTTCTCTATATCAGTGGGATAAACTGGGCCATTTCTCTCTGTAAATCTTTGTGGGAGGTTTGTTTTAATTGTGTCTCAGATATAATCTGAATTTTAACAGCTGGATACTGTTTATACTGCAGAAACGCTGTAAAACATAATAAGACACATTTAGTAAACTAAATTGTAATACTTTAACGCCTTCATTGCATTGTACAATGTGATCAGAAATTGTATTCCTTGTTTTGATTAATTTGTAATCTGAGTGTACTTCCCTGCTGGTGCAATCAAGTATGAATCAGCTGCAAAACAACATTTTTAATTCATGGTTTGCTGTTTCCTTTTTCTAGAACAGGGGTGGGCAAACATTTAAACCATCAGGCCGCATGAATGGGCCGATAGCTTCAGAGGGCCGGAAGGGGGTATGCCTAGCATGCTGACGCATATGGTGGTAGGCCACGTCCCCCATTTTAATATCCTCCCGCGGGCTGGTCCAAGACTTCTGGAGGGCTGGATTTGGCCTGCGGGCCATAGTTTGCCCACCCCTGTTCTAGAAACTATTCTAGTTAATGCAAATGCTTTTAGACATAACATCAAAATATTTTACACAGTTAAATAGTAATAATTAAACAATTATTGTTTAGAATTTATCAAACATAATCAAGATACTATGCAGCTTATTCATGAAAGTAATTTTAGGTTGCTATGCTCCTATTGCCACAAAATTGCTACTATATATTTGGATTCCCATATGGATTCCCATAGCATAGAAGAGAACAGTGTCAAAAGCAATTTCAGGATAGCGTTGTTCAGGCTGTTGAACAGAAGTGGAATAGAGTGACAACATCCTCAAAATGTCCAACTAATTTTAATATTGCATCCCATTCTATGTCACTGTACCGCTAGTTGATAATTCACTTAGTTGCAGTTTTTATTGACACCTTTGAATGAAAAGTGGTGTTATGGATCCCTGACATCAACCCCCTACTTCCCACATTGATCTGACAAAGTCAAATTGGCAAATTTGCCACAGTACACCTTTCCATATTCACTACCTCCATGGACTGCTTAATGGACACCAGATTGTCTTAAGCATCCGAATCGGGTGAAAATTTGCCACACTGCAGAATCTGTGAATGTGCATTTCCACCTTTATGTGACTGTGGAGACTTTCAGGAAGAAGCCCCTATAGCTGATCACACACACATACAGATTAGTTTAATTATTTATATTTAGAGGTTTGTTCAAAATGGTCATTTGCGCATTAGCCAGAGCCCACACTTGGCAAAGGTTCTTGTTTTTTTTCCAAAAATGCAAAAAAGTATAGGTACAAGGACCTACTGTTAGACCAACAAATAACATATAAATAAAATGAATAAGCAAAACAAAATAAATGGTAATATATAATTTTATTAATTTTTTCTAAGAAAACTGTTCATTTTAAATAATTATTGATCAAATAGATGCATTTGTGGCCATCTTAACCCTGATTATGTATTTTGTGCGCCTGTCCCTTGCATTTTCAAGTGTTTTAGAAATGTAAGTGACTTATGAGAAATTATCTGTATTTCAGTCACTGACTCATTATTCAGTAAGGCACTGTCAGCAATCAAAGCAAAACAGGTTGAAGAAATGCAGAAAGAAAATATTAAAGGGGAACTATAGTCAGATTACATCTTTACATTTGCAGTACTATATCTGAGTGAGAAGTGTTTCTCCCCAGTAGATGTTTCATCTGAAGTTGATTGATTTATTACACAGCCCTGGAAAACTTCCGCACCATGATAAGTGTGTGATATAACTGCTAAACCCTAGAAGAAAAATCTGCCTGACTGCTATTGGTTAAGCAGTGTGCTCACCTTTTGTCCTCATCAGTCATGCTTAATTACATTCCTGAAATGCAGGAGATTACAGAGGAGAGCTAACTTGTGCACAGGCGTTAAGTAGTAAGTAGGGCAAAAATGTCCAGGAGAGGGTACTTTTTCATGGAAAACTATCTGGTACACATCACACACACATTTCCTGGTGTGAGAGTTTTCCAATGCTGTTTCATCTGAAGCAGGATAATTTATTACACATCTACTGGGGAGAAACGCTTCTCACAAAGGTATAGTGCTGCATACATAAAGATGTACTCTGACTATAGTTCTCCTTGAAATAGTGCAAAATCTATGCACGTGCACAAAGGTGCACATTTGCTAAGGGATTCAAATTTACTAAAAACATTTTGCCCCTGTAATTTCCAGCATTTTGGCTATTTATCACATTTTTCTTTGTTTGCACTTTTTTTTTTAACAAACAAACTCCTATTAACAACATTTTTTGCCATTTGTTTGACCTTGCAGAGAAAAGATCACCACTGGATCTCTGTCCAAATACACTCAGGGACTTTTCCTTATATAACAGTGGCCACATGGACAGTACCTTATTCAGCCTCACATAAAAATTCTCTTTGACTTTTTTTTCTAGTACTTTGTCTATCCTAGCCAATGTGAGTAAATGTCAGACACACCACTCATCTTGCTGAATAGGATAAAGTATAAATTACTTAAGGAAGAACTAGCCCTCTGATAAATCACATTTGTTAAATTAGTCCACATGCCAACAACATACTAAACATAGTCTTTCCCTTCCAGGCCACCTACTCGATTATTTAGTTCTTCTTTAATAAAAAACACTGTAAAACATGCCATAGCTGTCAAGCAACCTCTTACTGTCCAACTGAAATGCTGATTCCCATAATGTCTGATAAAATCTAAGGACTATTGCCAGTGAAGAACCTGCAGTCCATACAAATTACATTAAGGTATCTAAATCACTGAATTATCCAGAGCATTCCTTTTTTAAATATCTTCCAACATTGTTCTTGGAAATAGTAAATTCTCTATGTTCTGTCTTGTCAGAGTAATCTGGCATATTTTAAAGGAAAACTATCATCATATAATTTTACAGATTTATGGTGTTCCTAAGCATTTAGCAAAAACAAAAACATTGTTTTAAAATTTCTATTGCTTACTCTGGCAATTGTTTTGGCTAGATAGAGCAATAGATAGACAGACAGACAGACATGAATGGATGCATGGAGAAATAGATAAAAAGTTGATAAAAAGTTGTTGATGATTATTTATTTATTTAGTAATATTATTATATATTGTAAAAGACTCATGCATAAACATAAAATAAACATTTTGGAATGTAGAAAGAGACTCAAGAGAAACATATGGGTATAACAAGCAGTTAAAAGATCTAATAGGGCAGGGGTGTCCAATCTGGCCCATATTGTAATTATATTTGGCCCTAAAGAAAATACCAATTGTCTACTAGAGCTGACCCACCGGTAGACAGCACATGTACCAATAATACTACAAATCCCAGAATTCTCTGTTGGTACATTGCTGTGTCAGTCAGGACCCACAAGCACCCCCTTTTCTGTTGACATTAGTATGTGACCTTACAATACCAGTCAAATCAGGCCACCCCTCCCAAAAATGGCCAAACAAAAGGTGGAAGACAGAGGCTTTCTATATAAGTGGAAAGCAGGTCATCTGTTCACCAATGTAAAAGACGCACCTGTTTCAAAAGGTCGTTATATCTGACAAGAATGAAAAATGTACTTAATTGTGGATATTTTTTTTTCAATAAATATCAAGTTTCACCCACAACTTTATCCACGTTTTTAATTTTGGCCATTGCGTATTTGAGTTTGACACCCCTGTAATAGGGAATTGGTAGTAATGTTACATTTTTGGTTTCTAGCTGTAGTAGAATGGAACGATAAGAATCAGGAGGGTTTCCCCAAATATTTACATTTAAAGGTCATTTGGACGGTAAAAATGAGGATAGAATCTTATGGAATGTTTTAGATTCTTAGAAAAATGTATTTCTAGAGACATTTTGTCCCCTTGCTGCAGTCTTTAATCATATCATTCTTATTGTTGCTGAAGCTTAGCACCCAAAATTGGTATTTTAGGGCAGAATTTCCTATTTAAACTAAATATTCAGGAAACTTAGACTCGGAGGGACATAAAAAGCAACTGAATTAATAATATTAACTTTTGCTATCTGATTATTTTCCACACAGAATGATTTTGTAATATAATAATATATTACATGCTGGAATTTCATGATACAACATAATTACCTGGATACTTGCTTCTATTAATATCTTGCACAACCTTAGTAATATCTACGCTTTATTCATTCTTTTGAATAAAATATAAAAAATAATCAGCAATTTGCAAGGGGCCAACATCGTCTTATGACAGGTGGCTGATTGGTTTTAGAAATTCTTAATAGTGACAGTCAAATTGTTCATTTAAGATTCAAGCCTATTTCAGAGAGTATTGGCAAGAGAAGCTTCTGCAAGAAATTTACTATAAATTGAACAATGGCTGAAAATAATTTAATACTGTTTGTGATTTATAAACATATTTTACAGTGACAGACTAAAGAATTGCTTTGGGTGATTTTACTATTTTAATAAGGAGTAATACTTTGATTGGTTCATTCCTCAAATTGCAGTGAATGGAACAAGGTTTTGCAGCTTGACTGCTTTTTCTGCCTGGTTGCATTGCCTCCAGTGACATGCACGCAGAGTGGATCATGTCACTGAAAAATAGCAGATTTGTTTTAAATCCTGCGCCATAGTAGAGGGGGTACTTTTTTTTAGATCAGCTTTATAAGTGAATAGTTAATTCTCATGGTTGCAAAAATCTGAGTATTTTTAGAAGTGAGACTTTACTATATGTATTTTTTTTTTTAAACCAAAAAGTCTGGGATTTATTTTCTGTGTTTGATAATAGATAATAGAAAAATAATAATTGCAAAGTAAAATACTTTGCCATTGGATTCTCACCAATCAAATAACTTTAAAAATATTTAATTAACAACAAAAGTAACAAAAACAATACAAAGTTTAATACAATATAGCACACTCAGAAATGAACTAAAATTGAATAAACCATTTTAGACGTGAAATATTTTGTTTAACAGGTTTGTCAACATGGTTCTTATTTAAAACGTCTTTGCCAGTCTTTAAATAACAACAAAACAATGTTGTCATGAAAGCAGTTATTGCAGATGCCAGATGGTTTTTTTGAATATCTAAACTCTTTTCCATTTGTTCAAACAATTAAGTTTTTGAAGTCCATTTATGTGTTCCTTGAAGCTGACTGATAACATAGGAAAAAATGATATTGCTTTGTGAGAAATATATTAGGTGACTGGAAGACCTGTTGATTCAGACAGGCTGATTCTCCCACAGGAGTACAAATATTCTTGTAAAATGCCTTTCCATGAGTTGGAAGCAGAAGAAAAGAATATTCATGTTAGAAGTACATATTTGCTTGCCAGTATGCTAAGTGTCTGTGAAGGTTGGCCTTTGTACACTCTACTTGACATGCTGGCTGTATGTTTAGTACTGCTGATTGATGACATATCATTGACTGCAATGCACCTGCTTTCAGATATGTATTTACTGTTAAGTGCCACTTCCTGGCCTCTGACCATAATTTGTTAAACTTTCAAAAGGGTTATAGCAAGGCATTTCTAATTGTGTATATGAATAATTTGTACAGGAATGCTTAACTAGTAGTCCTCCAGTACACACACATGCACACACACAAACAATAAAAGATGATGGTAGTTGGAATCCAACAAAAGCTTCATATTTGACACCAATACCTTAGATATAATTAAAAAATGCAGAAGTGCAATGAGGGTTAAAACATTGTATGTCCAAGAGATCTGTCTTTAATATAGTAGGTATATTGGGTAGCCAGGTGGACAAAGTATGTAATACTATTTAAGCTCTACAATATTTTATGTGGTTTCCAACTCAGGCATACTATAGTTAGTCAGTCATATAAGTCTAATCAGGGACCCTCAGAATGTACGTTCAGGGCTGATTTTAGCTATGGGCGGTGTGGGCGACTGCCAAGGGTGCAATCTATATGAGCGCCCATGAGTGCCGTCCATAACTAAAACCGGCCCTGCTTGTAATGTGTATCTGCTTATCCAGTTTTGACCCCTGACATGCCCCTGACTACTCTGCACATTGTATATGGACTCAGAGTGTCTCTCGGGCCTGTAAACTTACTTGTGGTTTTCCTGCTCAGTTGTGCTCTGTTCCTTCTCCGTGGGCTTCTTCCATAGTTTCCTGAAGAGGCAGGGTAACAGCCACTCTGCTTCTCTGCAATGAATGTAGTGTCTGGGGGGCAGCTGCTGGTGGTGGTGGTCCGGGGGCCCGGAGTGCTGCCTAGGGCGTAAATCTAGCCAGAACCGACTCTGTGTATGTTGTATGCAAGACCTTGCAGATGGCAGAAAAAATTAAACTTTAGGGGGGGGGTTATTGACTAAAGTCCGAATTGTCGAATTGGTCACACACTGCCCAATAGACAGGTACTGTCATGGTCACAACTTTACTATGGGAACATTGTTGCAATAGCAACTTTACTATTGTCGCCATCACAACTTTACTATGTGAATCTGCTGTTTAGTCAATAAAGAGTAAAGAATCAAGGAGCAGTCACCCAAAGTGATGAAAATTCACATTGACAGCTGAATTCCCACTTTAGTCAATAACCCCCGAGGTCTTCCACTAGGTTACTGAATAACCCTATGCTGAGAGATTGCCAGTGATACACAAAGAATATTATATACTCAGCTATTAAGTACTTTCATGAAGGAGAGTTAGTGAACTAACTGATGCTATTTGGATGTGATTCTTTTTGCCACTGTCATTTATTAATGCTAAGTACAATAATATGTCAATAGTTGCCCTTAGTAAATTGCTAAACTAGAATTACAAATGTTTAACTCCTTTTTTTGCACACTGAATCTGAAATCACACACAGGCAGAGATGTACAGGGCCAGCTACCATTAGGAATATACTTGCATTTCCAAAGATGTTAATAGTAATACCTGAAATGTGTCCAGGTCTGGTAACCTATTGCAACATATCATTCTTCATTCTAGCTCCCCTATACCAGTAAAAATTAACTGATGCTTCATTATTATTGGTTACTAGAATCCAGTAAAGGACTGATCTAGTCAATACCTTGAATACGTCTTAGCTGCAAATGTTTTGAAAAGGCATGGCTGCAAACAGACAGTTTCTTTTAATGTCTTAAAATTTTGATAATTCTTAGCGGTGAAGTTGATAGAAGCAACTGACATCCTCTTGCTGATAAAATGCAGCATCCTTGATGTACATTAACAGATAGCCTCTAGCCCACTATTACAGCTGTAAAATTAGACAGTTCAAAAATAACTGGCAGGAATGGAAACGAGGAAATAGTTCATAATCTGCTAGGGAGAAGAGCATGATAGTTATCTTTATCACATGGGTCCTATGGATCCACTTGCACAGTTTGGTTAGTGCTGGTTAATTCTGGGGTGCAGACTCTTAAGGGACCCTTGGTCCTTACCTTTAACCTCCAAAAGCAGTTATGGTCTTCAAAGAAAACTCCCAGTTTGCAGCCCATATTGGTGGTAGCTGAAGAAGCTGTGAACAGAACAGGGAGCTGGAGCACCAGGAAGGCAAATACAATGCCAAATTCCTTAGCAGCTTAATTGCTGCACTGAGGCTGCTCTTTTGCTTAGAAAAATACCAATTTATAATAGTTAGTCTGCCCCTTGTCCAGTTTTTTTCTTGCATATAATTGGATTTTGCATTGTGTCTGTTCAATCAGCTGTAGATGCACAGAATATTCTAATCAGCCCAGTTGATGATGATAATCTATAAAACTGATGTGTTTCAGTAATGTCTTACTGAAGATGTATGCAATATTTATAAACTTTTTCACTTACAAGCTTGGATACCACAACAGAAACATGGATTTTTGCATAATTATTTACAAGAAATATTGTCCCAACCATAAATTGTAGAGGACATTTACATTGTTTTAGAAATCCAGCCCCTAATTAATACCTATTATTTTATTGTTCAAGCAATTTTTGTAAATTATTTTTGACTTTCATCAGACTCACAAGGCCTGCACTAAATAAATGTTGTGACAAATGTGGAAGGGAAAAAAAAACTGAGTGGGGAATTATTGCCTTACGTAACCTGGAAAAATATTGTTTACATGTATCCCAAACTAGGAGACTTTCCACTAGCACTTCAGTTTAACATATATAATGTACACTGCCTTTTGGACCTAATGGATAAGCCAGCCATGAGTCTGTGGATCCTCTTCTTATTATCAGTGCACCATAAAATGGTCATATTTGTACCAGCTCAGTGTCATAACCCTTAGTTTACTTTCACCTTTCTCTCAAATGGTATTACTGACTATGTAAAGAATCATTGTTAGGTATTTGTAATGTGGGAAGCTAAAATGTTTCTCATTACCTTGCAGAATTTCACATAAGTTCTCTATACAGGAGCCAGAGACAAGTCAAGTATAGGTGATAGCTGTCTTCTTCAGGCATGGTATCCATGAAGAAGAGACCTAAGTAGTATCACAAGCTTGCATTTACCATCTATTCAGTTAGCCAATAAAAGGTATCACCTAGACTCTACTTGTCTCTGCTTATATCTATGGCTAACATGATGCTATACTTTATTGATGCAGGAGCCAGAAACACATATAGTATAGTTAAAGTGGCCCCTTTGGAAGAAAACACAAAAATGCAGACGTGACTGCATTAGTAGTTACTTCTGCATTTAAATAAATTGAAAAAATGTAATTTTTTTATCTACTAATTTATTGGACTCATTATTTATATCAGTATCATTGTATCTTGTATATTTTTGTTTATATGGACGCACTTTAATTTCGCTGGTATGTATACATGTACTACTCAGTGACAATAAACTCTATCTATCTATCTATCTATCTATCTATCTATCTATCTATCTATCTATCTTCTATCTATCTATCTATCTATCTATCTATCTATCTATCTATCTATCAGAAAACGTTTTCCTTCCTCCACATGTTGCTTGTTCCTTGCAATATTATCATTTAAAAGCCTTTGCATTCATTTCAGACTTATGGTAAATAAAGTCTCCACAGTCTATTGGTAGAATAAGCTATCAACTGTATGCATGTATTTTATTTCTAAAGTGCCGCAAACATACACAGTTCTATACAGTTCAGAATAAAAATAAAATACAGACATGGGAAATTGCATTAAACAATACAGTACAAGGATACCTCACTTTAAGTGCTATGTTGAGGTTGACACAAGAGGTTGGAGGTCCCTGCCCCATAGAGCTTACAGTCTAAATGGGAAGAAGACTTACATACACAGGCAGGTAATAAGAGCTGGGGCAATGTGTTGAACCACAAGTCCATAAATAAATATAAATAGTAAGCATAAATGGCTTATTATCAAATAAAATGTGTACATAAAAATCAGTGGATAAATATCAGTGATAGTGCTCCAAAAGGTAGAATTTCAGTTTGGTTTTAAAAGTGAGGAGGGAATGTTTCTGGGCGAAGATAAAGGGGCATAGAATTCCAGATGTGAGGGACAGAGAGAATGGTTTAAGACAAGAAAGGTCAGTAGTGATGTGTGGCACACAAAGCCGGCTGCTTTGGGAGGAGCACAGTTGATGACGAGGATTGGACAGGTATAAGAGAGAGGAAATGTAGAGAGGTGCAACAGAGTGAAGGGCCTTAAATGTCAAAAGGAGAACACTGTATAGGATTTGTTTGCTTACAGGGAGCTAAGGAGCAGAGATAGATTGGGAGAGAGGCCGTCCCCTCCGGGGAGAGAGGGAGACAATTCTTTCAGCCAAATATAGAATAGACTGGAATGGGGAGAGGAGGGAAGCTGGAAGGCCAGAAAGAAGAAAATTGCAGTAGTCCAAGCGGGACAGGACGAAAGCATGCATGAGGGTGTTAGCAGTGGAGGGAGAGAGAAAGGGGCAGATCTTGGCAATGTTGTGAAGAAATAATCGACGGGTTTTAGCAGTGGAAGAGATGTGGTTACACACATCTCTACACACATCACATCTGTACACACATTACACACATCACTACAATGGAAAAGGTAGGAGCGGGACTAGGTTTTGGTGGAAAGATAATCAATTCCATTGTAGTGAGATTTCATTTGATCTGGTTCTTGGATATCCACGAGTAGATTGCCAGAAGACAGCTAGAAATGTGGGTCTTAGTTTCAGGTGTTAGCACAGGAGTAGATAGGTAAATTTGGGTATCATCCACATACAAGTGATACTGAAGACCAAATGAATTGATGATATCACCCAAGGAAAGAATGTACAGGGAGAACAGGAGGGGTCAAGGACCAAGTCTTGGGGCACCCCCACCCTAAATGGGACAGGAGAAGAGGAGTGATTAGCATGAGAGACAAAAAAGGAACAATCAGAAAGATAGAAAGCCAGCCAAGTCACAGCTTGATTACGGACCCCAAGCGCATGAAGAATTTGAGTAAGAAGGAAGTGATCGACAGTGTCAAATGCAGAGGAAAGGTTTAGGAAAATTAGAACAGAAAAGTGACCCTTGGCTTTAGCAACCTTGAGATTATTTGCAAGTTTGCACAAAGCAGTCTCTGACCCGAAACCAGACTGTAGGGGGTCTAGGAGATGGTGTGCATGCAGATAATAAGGTGGGTGCAGACAAGATGTTCTAGAAGTTTAGAAGCCAGAGGCAAGAGAGAGACAGGACTGTAGTTAGTGAGGCACACTGAGTCAAGCTTAGCTTTATTAAGGATGAGTTTAATACACACCTGCTTAAAAGAAGAAGGAAAAATTCAAGGGGTCAGGGAAGAGTTGAACAGGTATGTTAGGGCAGGCACAAAGACAGAATTGCAGAACTTAATTAAAGAAGAAGGCATAGGGTCAAGCAAGCATATAGTGAGATGAGAGGAAGAGAGAAGTTGATCAACTTCAGACTGTTTAGTAGGAGAAATGGAATTCAGAAACTCAGAAGGAGACATAGGTAGAACAATGTCTGTGTTGTTAGGAGGAACAGTAATCTGGTTGCGAATATTATCAATTTTATTTATAAAGAAGTCAGCAAAGTCTTGTGGGGAGTGTGGGGGAGAGGTTGCACACCTGAGGGCAAGAGACGTAGAAGGGTGTTGAAAATAGAGAACAGGCTATGGATATTTGATTTATTCTGGTTTATGAGGGTTTTGTAATAGGATTGTTTGTATAAATTATGATGGAAAAACATCTTTTGGTTTGTTTATGACATGAATCATTTGATTTAACAGCAACATTCTAATTTTTCCATAATAATGGTTATGAAATAAAGCTGTTTTTTATTGCCTGATTAACAATAAAGCATTCAATAAAAAATGATGCTTAATAAAGTATTTTCATCAGTGTACAAACAATGAAGATCAAAATATAGTTTCTTCCTTATAAACCTTTGCCATATATTCCAGTTTAATTTATCCTGGAACTGTGGTTTCAAACAGCTCAGGATATGGGTGAACATCACCTAGTAATACAGCAATTTATTTTGGTGTGTGGCAATTAAATTATCTCATAATTAATCTGGTCCAATTTTGATAAAATGATAATTAGAATAAGTGGAGAATTTAAAAAATAAAAGACATTTTCAGATAAACTTATGTGACACGTGGCTGAATTCAATCTGTTTGCTCATCTCTACTGGTGTAAATTCTGCTGTTAAGTACATTTATTGAGTAATAGAATTTTCTGTGTGTGACTGAATAGAGAAATTAGATTGTAAGCTCCATGCGGCAGGGACTGAAGTGAATGATGAATCTCTGTAAAGAGCTGCATAATATATCAGCGCTATATAAATGAATGAATACAATACAGTACAGTCATTAGCTGTTAGACTGGAAAAAAAAAGCTTTTTTAGTTAATACATGTATATTTGCAATTAGTAATCTCATTTTTTATATATCACAGATTAACCACATCTGATATTTAGCCTATATTTTTGTACACTGTATATATAGTCTTGAGTGTGCAGGTCAATAACAAAATAATGTCTTAAGAGAGGGGAAAAAACATACAGATCTGTATTTCACATTCTAATGGAAGATGTTTGGATTTGTTTGAGTCCTTTGTGCAAAATTATTTCCTGTGGCCTCTGACTTCATGCAACTTACTGTAGATAAAATCTGTTATCACTGAAACGAAGCCAGACCTTAGACAGTTTTGGTAGCTCAGCATCCATCATGCATATTTGGTAATCAGTCCCCCCATACTTCATGAATACTCATCACCCTCCTCTGACTCCCATAATTACGTCTTTTGTCACCTTGGGAATAATTAAAATTTCAGAGAAATGGTCTGTTTAGATTACAACATGCTAATTACACTCAAAGGAGAGAGTGTCTTGTTAGAAAGGCTTTGATGTGGAAACTGTGGGCCGCACGTCCAGGCTGATTCATGTCCGTCGCTGCAAGTGCTTGGCAGCTGAAAGTGCTCAGGAATTTAGTTACTTTGAAGTAAATCAGAAGAGTCTGAATGCGAATGTATACAGGGAATGTTGGAATTGTTCGTATTGCCTCATTCATGACCATGGCAACTGTAATGAAACCAAAGGAAAAACATTATGGTTTTGTCAGGAGAGAGCCAGTGCATGTTGGATAAACTTGCTGCCCACACACGTACTCCAAAGCAGAACCTTCCCAGCAAGCAGTACATAGTACAGCTGCTGGTGCCAAAGGAACTCAACTATTTATTATTAGTTTGCAAATTATTCTGTGGTTCTTGAAAAATCTGCAATTTGTTTCATAACAATGGGCTAAATGAGAATAAATGCTCTTGCTGATGGTTTCCATCTAGTAGTGAGTGATAAAGTCAAATTAATACTGATTGTATATCGGTACAGTAGCAAAAGGTCTTCTTGGTATATAATTAATACAATTCATAATCTGCAATAAACTGTTTTGCAGCTGTATTACACTGTATTTAAAGAGGTGAAAACACAGAGATGATCAGAGAGTAGCTGCTCATTGATTCATAGATAACATCAGTTTAAATGTGGTCTCATTTTAAAGTGTTTATTATAGTATTTAAATATACACACAATATTCCTACACATTCAAAATAGGGGGGGGGGGGGGGTGGTTATCTGATTTACAAAATGGCAGCCAGTTCACGGTGTATGCAGTATGCATGTTGAAAATAGACTGCATTTAGTTGATTTCACAGTTCCTGACATAGTTATATAAAGAAGAATGTGTGTAGAGGTGCACTCCAATTTACTCCTATAAAGATGGTACAAAATTCTTGGATGCTAGGCCAAACTTCACCATGTAGATAGATCTTGTTTAAAAAGAACATGCACACACAATATGCAGATATACTGTATGTGTATAACCTTGTTTGTTCAACCATGGGTGCAAGGTACAGGTGCTGCTATGTCATGCCTGACGAAGGGTGGTTATGCCCTCGAAATGTAGTAGCACCTGTACTTTGCACCCATGGACAAATAAACAAGGTTATACACCTATATCTGCATATCATGTGTGCATATTCTTTCAAACAAGATATCTATAAGCATATGTACTAACAATAAAGCTATGATTATCTTAGACAAACTAAGTTTCTTATTGAAAATTAGGCTGATTTATTTGAGACAATGATTAATCCAGAATAGTTTACTTATCTTTAGTATAATTTAAAAGTTTCAAAAAGTTAACACTGTTTAATACAAGCTGAATAATTTGTTGGGTTTAGAAATCTTAGAAGTCTTTGAATAAGCTGTAAAAATATGATTATTATAAGATGAGCAGAATTAAACTTTTCACCATCAGGTTCCTAGTAATCACCACAGCATAGGAGGAAGGGAATGATGAATGAACACATCCTCTTTAAGGGAAACCATAACACATTAAATGTATATGTATATTTTTTAATTGGCATTAAATCTTGTTCAGTAAGGATAACCTGCAACTCTCAACTCAGACTATTGTTGAACAATGGTCAGTCATATCAGAGTGACTTTTTCACATCAGTTAAATTGCTACTATAAACCATCCAATTGTGCTGAAGTTCCTTAGAGAGCAATTGACTAAGTCCCAGTATGCCCCAGTCTGGGAGGGGTTTTACATCCAGATAGCATTCATTTTAACATCTAAAGCTTGGAGCTAACTCATGGGAGTGTGAGTTTAACATGCTTAGTGATTTTGTATACCATTGCTCTAAGAGATACAAATTTGCTTCTCTTTATCCACTAAACAGTGGATTCCCATGGTGAAGAAGTGAACGCTGATGGAAATTATTTACCCAAGTGAAGTGAAGTGATGTCATTTTCCCAAAATTCCCATGAATCTTTTTAACAGAGAAAATGCAACTCTAACTATATATTTCTTAGAGTAATGTCGTAATACAGATAACAGACATTATTATTATAATGAGGGACACTTTCACCAGTTTTTCACATTTTCTTCACCACTATTTTGGTCATTTGAGAATCACCTACGTTACAAGTGATTTTTTTTCATCCCTTTCTGTGCAACAGTATACCTAGTTAATGTTGTCACTTGGTCAATACATTTTCCTTGTCATTTGATTATGCAAGTACAATTGACTTTTGTCAAACTGGATCCCTGCTATCAGCCCCTTACTTCATCACTTTTAGCTTGTGAAGTAAAACCATTGAATTCAGAGAACAGTACGTCTTGGCTAATTCCTTATTTTGTTACTTCACTACTTCAACACACTCCTACATTTGGTAAGTAGCTGAACTGTGTGTGTGCATATGCATGCAAAGTCCTGCATGAGTGTGCAACCGCATTAAATTGTTGAAGAGGTTGCACACACATGTTTGCCACAACACAGGGGTTAAGGAATGTAGGAAGTTGGAGAAGTGGCCAATATACTTGAATTCAAACATCTATGCAACTGTACAGACTTTGATGAATAACCCCCCTAGTCCTACAAATAATAAAATCTGTAGTTTTATTGTATTTAAATACATCTTCCATCAACATCTGTTTAATTTCCTTTTTATTCTCAACTAAAAAGCCAAGTGGGAGTACACTGGCATCGTATGTACCACTTCTAAATGCCATTTCTAAGTTAGATGCAGTTCATCATACAGGAGGCTTAAGTTTTTTCCACCACTCAAAATAATGTCTGCTTATAGTAAAAATGACAGGTAAATACATACTTTTAGATACCTTAAATAATTGTAATTGAATGTATGTTATACAAAGTTTTATCTGATGTAATGCATGTACTAGAATTTAAACCCATTTTATTTTTTAAATGTTTTCTTTTGGTATCAAATTATTTGAAGGACCAATAACTCAAAAAAGATTTTAAAATTCCCATTTAGATTGACTTGGCAATAATTATGATTGTTAGATTTTACCTTTGAAGTTTAATTCATGAATTGTATTGATCTCTGCCTGTTTTTAACTTTACTGATAGCAGCCATGTTGTTAAACATATCTAATCTATTGTTTTTATGAAGCTTTAATTAATGCATATTCAAGAAGTGCCACAGAAAGACCAGTTATTAAAGATAAATAGCAAATTATCATATGTTATAGAAACAATATAGAATTTGTGAAAGGGCAGATATAATGGGGGTAATTCAGCATAGTGCAAAGTGAGCTCCGGATTCTTCGGCTCACTTCGCACATACTGTTATGCGCTCGCTGATGTCCTACACACGGACATCAGCAAATGCTTTAAAGGGATTCCAGTCTCGGTGAGGCGACTCGAGTGGTCTTGCCAAGACTTGAATCCCTTTAAAGCGTTCGCTGATGTTGGCGTTCAGGACATCAGCAAGCGCATAACAGTCTTCGCATAACTGCTCACTTTGCACTATGGTGAATTCTCCCCTAAATATATATATAGCAACTATAAATGCTTTTGGGTATTTTCATGTGTTACATAGTGCCTTACCAAAAATAATTAAATAAAATCAGATAAGTTGAAAACTTCCCACCCTTAAAGGCAAAGTGAAAATGTGTAGGAATAAGATGAACATTTTGGATTGCTTACTCCTAAAGAAGTGGCTGGAAAGGTATGAAACACGTAGAGGAAAAGAGAGGGTGTTAGAAGGTGGACTCTACACGAGACATCTGATTGATTTCAAGTTTTCATATTTAACCATTTGAGGGCTGTACTGCGCTTTACTTAAAGCTCCTGTGCGAGTACCTGGTATCTTTTTATTGATTGAATAAATTTGCAGTATTA
>WMED01003058.1:0-22911 GCA_019650415.1 Pipa parva
TTCAGATGATTTTCAGGGGTTAAAAAGTAGTCTTATACGCCAGCAAATACAGTAAATGTTCTGTAGAATAAAATTTAAATGTCTAAAAACAAGGGCACAGAAAAAAAGATCTGTAGAAATTATATTCTTCATTGGCTTTTACCCTTAGGGGTAATTCAAGAAACAGCGAAGTTCACTTGCGATGCTTCTTATCAGTTCGCCGAGTCGGGTACGCGCTCCCTGGTCTCCTGCAAGTGGAGATCATTGAACGCTTTAAAGGTACTTCAGCTCGGCGAGGTGACTTGAGAGGTCGCGAAGTGAGCCAAAGTACCTTTAAAGCGTTCACTGATCTCCGCTTGCAGGAGACCAGGGAGCGCGTACCCGACTCAGTAAACTGATGAGAAGCAGTGCAAGGGAACTTTGCTGTTTCCTGAATTACCCCCTAAGTGGGATATTTACTAACACTGAAAAATTTCTCTACTGGTTAAGGCTGCAGAAACTGCCTTGTTTTTTAAACAATAATATTGCTGTTTTTATTTATTTTTAAAGCTATTTAAAGACAATTTTATTGTGAAAAAATTGTTGGTCTGCCTCAGGCTACCAAAAACCCATAATTCCCTATGGAGTTGGTCCTATAACAAAAACTTTTCCTACTGAAAAAGGGTATCAATATTACTCTGTAAGGGAAAGTGAATTTCATAGAAAAATGCTGCAAACTGTGCCCCTGTCAACTGAACGATATTTATTGATAATCCTTTTCAGCGGGAAGAATTTTTTACTGGTCTTTTCTAAATCAGAGAAATCAAAATTGAAATGAAAACTAATAGCAAAACAAGACAAAACTAATCAAAAAGGTTAAAATACCCTTAGTAAATATCCCTCTTAATATACTGTATATGGAATTAGAAATAGCAAATTAGAAATAAATAGAAACCAAACTGTCAGCACAATCAGGCTAAACTCGGTGGCATAACGACTTATGTTATTCTTAAAGTGTGGACAAAAGATGCTTGCCTAATTTATATGCATTTTGATGACATTTTTGTATGTTACATGATGCTTACGTGAATTTTAATACCTCCATCTTGAGTTAGGACATTCATATGCTTCAAAGCATCTCATGTCACTTAACTTAACATATATGGATTAGATTGAATCATAACAAAACCAATGAATATTTACTTTACCTTAATTTAACATGGATTATTATCATAGAACATCTAATATATATTTATGTGTTGTTACACTTTTATCTGTAGTAAAGACTTTATTTCTTAGAGTATTTAAGTTTTGTCATTATATTCTGAAATGTAAAGATTTTGACAAGAATTTGGGTAACCTGACCTTAAAATAACTATTCAGAACGGAACTGTTGTTTTATGCTTTTTCTTTTAAATGTATAAAATGAAATTTTAAAATGAAAAAATAAAAAAAAGATAGGCACCTTTTGTGGTACAAAGACACTTTCTGTGGACCAGCCAATAAATATGAATTTAGAATTTCACAGAAAAAAAATTGTTTTGTCATTCTTCATTAGTATGTTTCTTATAGTCAATAATAAAAAATGTAATTGTTACCGAGAGCAATCCTGGCCCTGCATAGTACTAATTGCACTCTGCTGCAATTACAACTGTTTTACTTACATTGTCTTTGAAGTGATGTGTGCTGTTCTGGACTGGTTCTATAAGTAGCATTTTAAAACACTAGTGACAACTTAAAAATGAAAATTCACATTTGGCTTGCCATGGAAGTTCATTAGATACAGGACTTATAAAACTGCTAGCCTTAAAACCTGAATTTAATAATTGTATTACTTTGTATCTGTATTTATTTTTGCTGATGGTTTGGTCAATCAAACTCCATCCAGTACAATTGTTGTCTATGGAACTTTAGATAACACATATTCATAAAGTTCCACAGAGAGCATCATTTTAAATATAGTTTGAATATATGCTTAATAATAGAAGTGTGTTTCTTGTAAATGTGTATTACAGTAAGTTTGTGTTTAATGGAATGTGGGGACAAAATACATTTCCATCTAGTTGGCACATTGCCTGACTACCATTCACAACTGCAATATTAGAGAAGCGAAATTTAATAAACTCACTTTTCCAAGTTTATTCCTGCAAGATCTTGGAAGTTTTTTGCGGTAAATATCATGAGATTTTTATGATCGATATTTAACTACCTAAACTTTTGGATCAAGTTTTTATATCAAATTTTTCAATGGAAAGGTAACCCTATTGAAAAATTCAATCAAACAACTCAAAAGAGAAGTTTCGGTCAGTAAATATCGATTGAAAAAATCTTGCAATAATTACTGCGAGAAACTTCCGAGATTTCACGGGAATAAATTCGGAAAAGCAAAATTGGGCTTTTCTGAGTTTATTAAATTTCACCCTAACTGGTTTAATTGCTAAGAGAGGTGGAGTATCTCTGCTCCAGGTCCCAGTGCAGGATCTGCACTAGGTCCCATGCATCATCATCATTTCCCCTATGATTCTTTAGATAACTTTTTAGGTTTTCATGATGCCTTTACCAACAAACTAACGATTGAGTTATGACCTTGTTCCTATGATCTTCATCTTCATAAAAGCCTAGAAGCCAGGCCAAAAAGAAAAGGTTCATAAAACATATTCAATAATTTGATTAAAGAAAGTGCAGAAAATTAAGAATTCTTTTAGAAGGAATGTAAATGAGGATATGCTTTTCTAAATAAATACATTTTTATTGTCATTCTCATGTGGCCTACATAGATTTTATTCTAGATAAAGCACATAAAGTAGAAAATGGAATTTAGCAAACAGTACTGCTCAAAATCACAGAATAATTACATTTTATCCTTTAGGAGTATTTCCGCTAAATAATAGATCAAATGGGACATACTGAGAATTTGGTTTAATATGAATAGAGAAAGTTAAATCTAGTACACAAAACTGAAAGAAATCATGATCCTAGCATTCCAACTGTTGCTTAGGCAGTTCTTGTGTTCTAAGTGTTTTTTAAAGTTAGTAGTTACTGCCCTGCATAGTTCAGCTGCAACACTATTAATAAGTACCTACGATCAATGAAAATTCTGTCTGTCTGGATTCTTTCTAGTTTTAAGACTGTTTTATTGTTACACAGTATGGATTAAATCTGAGACTGAAATACGTTTGTAAATTTGCACATGTGCATAGCTTGAATTCATGAATTCATATACTTGAAATCTCTATTCATTTCAGTTTGTCTTCCCTAATTTTGATTGAGTTCAATTGTCCTCCTCAAAATATGTTAGTGAACCATTCAGTATAACAAAATACATCATTATTTAAGTTATTATCAGTATAGGTACTGTATGGGCTAATTTTCTAGGAGTCAAGCACAATTTTCTATGTAATTAAAGAATGTAATGGCTTGTTATAGTTTTAGAGGACCTATTGCCCAGACAGATGGTAGGAACAGATTATGAGGGTAAGACTTTAAAGAATAAGTGCTTAAAAACTCATTAATGTATTAAAAAGAACTACAGACTTTATTATTTCAATGTGGAAAGCTTATACATTGCTATAATGCACTTCCTTTAAGTATCTGAAACCTGACTTTGTAATTATAACTAGTTCTCAGAGAAAATTCGTCAGATCTGAAAAAACATTTTAATAGAACACACTATGAAGCTGCATATGAGGAAATTGAGTTGTATGATCCTTTTAAATGGTTAGTTCTTAAATTAGGTAGTATTTAGTAAGAAAACTTCTGTAATTTACAAGGAATGGAGCATAGAAGATGAGCAGATCAACCAATATACTGCAGACCGAACACATGGAAAACAACAAATCTGCCCAGAGATGGTGTCTTGTATCAGAAAATGCTTATGTGGTGTTGAACATATGTGTAAAGTATCATTTACAAGACTTTCCATATAAAAAAAATTCAAAATATGCACAAGTTCTCATTCTCATCACAGAGGGTTATAGACTCTAAAACCAATCTTGTTGAAAGTATAATTAGATATGGGGAGTTCTCCTTATATAAATTTATAATATGAAGAAAATTTGCAATGAATAGGCAAAGGGACCACTATTTTATTTCCTTGTTCCTATACAGTGCTCTTGATATCACATTATCTAGAGGAAGCCTCTAGCTGCTGTTGACTTTAAACCTCCATCAAAAAATTGGTGAAAGAAAACATTAAAAAGAATGTGTTGTACATCTAGGAGGGGCTACTACATACTTTTACTTATTCATGTGTCATACATGCTTGTCTTGAAAGCAAATCTCAAGAGGACATCCCAAGGAAAGTCACAAGAAAAACATACTTTAAGGAATTTGTAAACAAGATGTTAGATAGGGCTGTTCCTGGTAATTAAATGGAGAGGCCTGACATGCCTGGTATATGTTTCATTCAAATATTATGTTTTATATTACTAGTGACTTTGTGGTATATTTCTGTCTACAGAAAAATTAGTGATGACTAAATTATAAATGAAAGTAATACAATTATACCACCTTCCTCCAGCTGCAATAAATTTTGAACAGAAAATATCCAGAAGAGGAATGATCCTCTCTGAACAGCCTTACAACATAATTTATTTTATTAGACAGGTAATATTATTTAACACCTTTATTGCTTGCACAATAGCACTCCTATAGTAAAAAATTAAATAACAGTAAGCCAATTGGTGCATATATTCTATATTGAACTGATGGTTGCAGATATTTGCATATTCTAAATATGTATACATAAATAAAGAATTGTGGATTGAGTAAGGTGCTTTGTTCTTTAAAATGCAAGGCTATAAAAAGGACAGTGGAACTGACCCTACTAGAAATGAATTACAAAGTCATTCAGTGGCCTATAGCATTTAAAACATTAGTATTTTAATTTTATACATTTTTAATGTACTACTTAAATGAATATTTTATGCGATAGTGTAGCTTAAGCAAACACAATACATGAGAGAAAGCCATCATCTTGGCTCTGTATTAATACTTTTGTACTATTTATATTTTGAAGAATACTTGGGCACAATATCTTTTTCCAATTTAAATTCTTACATTAATAAATGTGTAAAATGTGCTCATGGCAAAATG
This sequence comes from Pipa parva, assembly GCA_019650415.1. Classification (NCBI taxonomy): domain Eukaryota; kingdom Metazoa; phylum Chordata; class Amphibia; order Anura; family Pipidae; genus Pipa; species Pipa parva. The sequence goes on from WMED01003058.1 coordinate 5,053, forward strand.
TATACTGTATATAGTTATGTACTGTATTTTTTTTGATAGATAATTACATTTTCTCCTAGTTCAAACATCTTTATCAAAACTGGAGATACCTCAGCCTCTCCTTTCTCTGTTTACAGCTCTGTACCCACCCTTCTATTTCTTCTCATTCATTTTTCATTGTTTATCTCTCTCACCTCAAGCTTCCCTGTACAGCTTTGCCTGCTTCTACAAACAATTCATTCTTTTTATTTGTCCTTAGTTTCCTTACTGACAAGATGTCATTTGGTGGCTACTTTCCCTTTAATTTAACATCCTGGCAGCAACAGAAAAAAAACAAGGACAAGGACAAAATTCACCATTGCAGAAATAAAAGGATGCCAAAATTAACTGTAGATAAAGAGTAAAAAATATTGGTAAAAATGGTCATAGAAAATTCTAGAAGGTCTTTCCAAAAACAATTTGACTGCACACTGTTATTGAACCGCACTTTATGGAACCACAGTGCAAAACAACATTTCGTGGAGCAACAAAACCTTGTTTTGTACAGTGGTCCAATATATGGGGTAAATCACACTCACTAGCAAAAACACTGTGTGATCCATTCATTTTTGAAAGCCTTTGGTTGCATATTATTAGTGCTGACAAGAACACCCAAGATCCTGCACCTATGTTAAAAGATCTTGCCCTAGTGTTAAAGGTGTATCATGCTGATAATATCTATTTTTTTGAAAGTTGCACAAGGGTCATTCTTTACACTCCGTAAACATTATCACAATCAACTCTGTGGGTTATGCATTCCGTACTGCATGGTTTGCAAATGTACCCAAACAGTAGAAAATTAATTAACATTTGATGAAGTTCTTCTGGATTTACAATATAGAAAATCCCCAAATGATAGAAACCCACAAAGCATTGCAGTTATATATCATTTTCGCTACCTTTTGTTTATTCAAGTTCAATTTTTGAATAGGCTGCAATATATTATAATGCCACAAGTTAACTGCAGCAGTCAAAAACACTGATGTATTACTAGTGGAACTATAATGTATTGCTGAAAAAGTCATAACCAAATGATGAAAAAGATGTAATTATGTAGCAAAGCTGTTTTTTTTTCAGTTGATGCAACTCATCAGGATCCAAACAGTTATAGTATGTTTTAACAAGGGGGGCAATCACTTTTTCACACAGGGCCATGATGGTTTGGATTGTTTTTCTCCTTTAATAATAAACACCTTCATTTACAAATTGCATTTTGTGTTTACTTGTGTTGTCCTTGACTATTATTTAAATTGGTTTGATGTTCCGAAACACTTAAGTGTGACAAACATGCAAAAAAAACAGGAAATGAGGAAGGGGCAAACACTTTTTCACACCACTGTATTTATAAGAAATACATTTTTATTAAAGGAAAAATCAGTCAGAATTTAAAAAAAAATACATTTTATTATTTATGCTTACTAACACCTTTTCATAAATCTGATTTATTATCAATTTTTTTACTTAAAGGAACATTCTGGCCAAAATTTTTAAAAAATGCATTTGCTAATTTATACTAATGACTAACTTTTAGTAAATTCTTTTTTTTTTCAATTTTGGCCAAAAAGTGTACTTTCTTACCTGTGAAGAAGTGCTGTCTAGCATTTCCTTGTTGCAGACTCCATCTTCTTTCTCTGCCGGTGACTCTACGGCGTCCAGTTCAGGCAGTCCTTCTGAGGTGTGCTCTCCTCTGCAGCTGCTCTCCGTGTGAAGCCCCACATCGGCATTTCCTAATAGTCACATGGGAGAGCGTGATGTCATCAACGCATCCTCCCTTGATGATGTGCATGCTCTCCCATGTGAGAAATGCTGATGTGGGGCTTCACAGGGAGAGTGGCTGCAGAGGAGAGTGCATCTCAGATGGACTGCCTGAACTGGACGCCGTAGAGTCGCCGGCACAGCAAGAAGATGGAGAACCACAGTAGACTTGGCGCTAGCAAACTCAAAGACATGGAATCTAAGACACACCCGGTTTTCACTCTGTCCCTTCGCAAAAGAGGTATGGACTTTGCAGCAGTGCTATGTCAAGTTTGTGACCCTCAAGGTTTCCTGTCCACTGGTGGTAGGATACATAACTTGTGGTAGCATGGCAGCCAGTAACTATTAGTCAAGGAACCATACCAAAGGATTCACCAACTAGTTGCCCCACCATGCTGGCCATTCTACCTATGAGTGTAGCAGCAAGTAGTAGCAAGAGAGTCAATAAGTACCGATCCTGGGATACTGCCTAAAAATGAACAACTTGGAGAAACAGTTTGCTTTCACCAGATTAGGATATGGACACTAATCAGACTTTTCACTCATGGGCAACAGAAAGAAGGAGAATGAAATCTGAAATGAAATTTGTATGTATGAATTTATTGTTTACCTGAGCCACTGTTCTGGTTCTCTTTTATATAGTTAATTTTGTAAACATTTATACATTTTCATGATGGCGTACACATGTGGCACTGACATTCCACAGTCCTTTTCAAAGAATATTTAAACATTGGACCTTCACATTTAAATCTAATTCCGTACTAAATGCACATAAACAGACCTGCTAAGGGCAAATCAATTAGAAGCTAATTTAAAAAAAAAAAAGAAGTTTGATCTTGAAGTATTGGAGGAAACCAGAGAACCTGAAGGAAATCACTTTTTCTGCAGTTTCGCTGGTAAGAAGTTCAATGCTTTCAATAAAGATAAAATACTCAGGGACATCACACTTTAACCTCTTATTACTGGATTGTTTCAGAGTAACAGAGAACACTTTCTTCAAGACACACAAACAATAAGAATTAAACAGCTTAAAAGAAAAATGCATATGCCCAACGGGTGATCTATCCCCATCTCTAGGACCACTCTGGATACCATTCATTTGTTGTATCCACAATACCCATCCGAATATGCAAACATTAAAAATAAGAGAACTAGTTTCCCAAATGTCTGTTAATAATTATACACTGTATACTGAGGATATTATTCATTACTTCAACCAAGACCAGCGGCAGTAAATTGGTTGTAGACTTACATTCCCCTCAGAGCATGATCTCACTATACTATATGACACTGGATGGATATTAATGGCATGGGCTGAGGTATAGTGAGTCACAGGACCAGTGCCCAGTAGATATATCACAACCATTTAGCAAAATAGGGAGTTGTTACTAATGTTAACAGAGCAGGCTGGTTACAAACTGTTTATAAGTTACAGAACCTTAATTAAAAAGGATTCTAAGATGAGTAGCACTGGGAAGTCAGAGACCTTGGGGGGAATTCATGATAGTGCGAAGTGAGGTGCGGAGTCTTCACCTCAATTTGCACTGATTGATATGCGCTCGCTGATGTCCTGCACATGGACATCAGCGAGCACTTTAAAGGGATTCCAGTCTCAGCGAGAGCACTCAAGTCACCTCGCCGAGACTGGAATCCCTTGAAAGCGCTCGCTGATGTCCTGCACGTATCAGTCAGTGCGAAGTGAGGCGAAGACGCCACACCTCAGTTCGCATTATCATGAATTCCCCCCCTTATCTTTGAATTCTTTTTTGTTGTAATAGTATATTATAGCCAGTGGATTGTGCTGGATTAAGACATTAATTATATTTATAATAATTATTCCCTATGCTGCAGTAGAATGTCCTGTTAGCCCCTCCTTCCATGGACAAGATAAAAATTTTTGGGGATTATTTATCAAAGAGCAAATTCATAAGATGAAGTTAATTTGTGACACACAGTGGCAGTCAGGCAAATTATTGCCGTCATGTATAGTTGCGAATTTGATCAAAATAGCCTTGTGATGTCATTTTTGTATAGATCTGTTTAAAAGAAACAATGTCACTACAACTATCTATTTCTGTATTCATTTCTACATACTGGCAAGACATGAATAAATCATAACAAAGGCCAAATGCCAGCAGTTTAATTTTAGTTTAACTACAACAAGTTTATTTCCATCCCTTTCAATACCACGCACTTACTAGTTAATGTAGGCATGTAGTCACAGTATTTTCTATGATTATAGAGTGAACTGTAACCTTACACCAAAAAGGAACGCTGCCATAACCCTCCCGATTTGTCAGCTTCATTCAGTAAAGTCAAATTGGTGAATCCACACCAGTATACACTAGCAATTCACACTTACTCAGTACTTATTTACTGCATTTGCAGGCAAAAAAAAAAAATCAGAAGTTGGAGAAGTTGCAAATTCACTCATCTACACAACAATTTGAACTTTGATAAATATTATGTTTTTATAATTATTTTAGTTCTGAGTATTTTTTTGTTAAGGCTGCGGTTATCTTACTGCCTTGTTATTCACTAGGTTTGATTCACTGGTGACTTGGCTTTGCAAATGTTAATTTATTTATTTACAGAAAGAAGTTAGTCATCGCTAAGCATCACAACTGTTTGGTTAATCACTGTGTAAAAACCACTTTAGGTTTCCATTTACACTGACTGATGCCTCTAGTGTTCTGCCCTTTTACTTATATTGCAGGTGCTAATGGGGTAATGCAGGAAAGAGCGAAGCTACCTTGCGATGCTTCTCATTACTTCACCAAGTTGGGTACACGCTCCCTGGTCTCCTGCAAGCGGAGACCAGCTAACGCTTTAAAGGTACTTCGGATCAGCGAGGCGACTCGAGTGGTCAAGAGGTGAGCCGAAGTACCTTTAAAGTGTTTGCTGATCTCTGAGTGCAGGAGACCAGGGAGCGCGTACCCGTCTCGGCGAACTGATGAGAAGCATCACAAGGTAACTTCGCTCTTTTCTGAATTACCCCCCAAACATCTTCAAGTACTTAAGATTTACATTGTGGGTACCATCCCATTAAATCAACCATGCCTTTTTAAACTGTGTTTGCTCTTGGGGTAAATATGGATGTCCCACTTTAAATATTTATGAAGGTTTCCAATGATTCACATAAGATTGAAAGACATTTTTCAACATAAAAATATGAATCAAAAATTGATCCTTGCCATGGCGATAAATTTTTTTTTTGTTTAAAGAGGCAATACTGGCATGATAAACAAGGAAATTGCTTCTCCAGCTTTAAGAAGTTGAAAAACATTTTGACTTTTATAAAATTTCCCCCTATGTCTTATTTAAAGAACTACTCTGTCATAAGCGTGTGTCATGTCCTACAGAGAATGTTCCCCATGCAGTTATGACAGCATCTAATTTTTAGAGAAAAAAATCTCATCAAGTACATGACTAATGTAAAACATTTCGTTAAACTACGCATTAGTCTAAAATAGAAGCAGAAGGATGGTTATGTTCTTGCTTCAGGAGATTTTTAAAAGAAAAACAGCTTATCTTTTGTGCTGCATCACCACCGCAAGCATGACAGGAAGCTTGTTGGATTCAACACAGGACAAACACAACACTTTTACTGGTGTCAACAACTGTTGTATAAACTGAGAAAGGGCATTGAGCTATAAGACATGTAAAGAGAATATGGTTAAATAATTAACTAATTTCACCAGTTATACCCTAGTACAGTAATTAAATGTATGCAGATCATTTTGTGGCAGCGAATTGAATGCAAGATACAAGTGGTTGGAGGTGGGACTGATGGGCAGATTGAAGTATATTGTACATATACTAAAGGAAAAGGGAAATTATGATAAAATAAATATACAGAACCTTTATATTGTTGTGGAGCTCACATACAGCTGTAGAAAGTATATGTAAGGAATTATATATTTTAATTCTAGTAAATGAGGTAATAAGCTAGGAAATGCACATATTGAAAACTTGGATTAATTTTCCCTTTATTCTCAGTTATAAAAATAGATCTTTTTAGATTTCCTATGCAAACGAATTGTTCTAACGATAGTCACTTCCACGGCCATTGACAAGCCAACTAGAATATCCCATCCTCTATCAATGAGGCCACAAGTGCAAATTAGATCTGTCTGGAGATGATGCCCTGTTCCAGAATGCTGTAAACTCTCATTTGCAGTAAAGGTTTAAGAGGGTTATTCACTAAAGTCCAAATTGCTGCGTATAGGTGCGAATTCGCCAGATAAAGACAGTCGCAATAGTCTGCTACTGTCGCAGTCGCGTCTTTATGATGAAAATATTGTCGCAGTCGTGACTTTATTATGGGAAAATTGTCGCAATCTTAACATTAAAAATTTATAGCGACTTTACAATGGGGAAATTGTAGCAGATTTGCTATGGGAATCCGCTGTTTGCGAATTCGACAGTCGAATTTGCACCTTAGTGAATAACCCCCATAATCCATGCAGTACATAAGTAGTTTACATCCTCCATCTTTCTTTGAATTTGAATCATTGATTAAACATTGCTAGCCTGTTAGGGACAGTGAGGCCTTTTACATTTTTAATATGTAAGGGGTAATGTCCGTGCCTCCCTCTCCTCCTACCACATAGGCATGGAAATGGTGATTAGGACATCGGGCCTAAATTGCAAATAGGTAGCCGGGATTTTGTTAAAACTTAACGAAAACATCAACAAAAAACTATCAATAACATAGTAAAATGACTAATAGTGGTATAACTTCCCACTGATTTTTCATTGTATTTAACAAGATATATTTCTGTAGTTATTTTCATCCCTACTCAGTCAGAACATTTTATGCAACTTTATTTCTCTTTGGATCTCCTGTTATTCTGTCTCTTTGCAAATCAGAGTTGAGGATGACTTAGTGTAACTAAATACATATGGGAGGGGAGTGAACAAATGGCTGCCAGATATTGTTCAGTTTCTATTTCTAACTGCAGGTTATATTATTTTAAATTACTCACCACTTAACTTTAAATGTAAGGATTTGAGCTATTAGCTAAGAAAAGTAGATTGCAAGCTTTAGGGTAAAAACCATTTGCCTTAAGAGAAGGCCACATGTGTGTCCCATTTGCAGTGGAATCATTTTGCATTAAGTTTTCAAAGAGGTATCATTATCAGAAATGCATTTCCCACTGTTTCCAGAACCATTACACTCCTATATCCGAGTTTGTGTTTAAATGTTATTCCTTAAGCGTTAGCTCCTGAGTAACCCTTTGGTGACCCCCAGTGGATGAATGCGTAATCTAAAACTTATTCTCCACTGTCATAATGATACAGGTCAGTAATAAATTTGCCATTCTAAAAGTGACCTTCAAATACAGAAATCTGACACTTTGTTATATGTCAAAGTGAATTTAATTGTGGAATCAACCATATTAAGGTGTGTTAGTAAATGTTGTGGTGTCTCTCTGTCACTGTCCTGATCATAAGGACTTCATCCACTTATTTTTCCCAATGCCCTATACCGGGATGAAAGCATCTGTAAACGCTGTCTTTTGACTTCATATAACACCACTAATTTTTTTTTCTAGTGGAGAAAAATATGAATTTAAATGCAAACTGCTGTATAATAACATTACCTCTATATTCTTTTAAACCTAGTTTAACATTATCCCTATGAAATCTATTGCTTGAATTAAAGGTAAAATAGGCAAGTGGTGGATTTGACAGTGATATTTTCCCTCCACTCTGAATGGAAAGGTTGTTTGCTGGCAGTGGTCAACCATTCTATGGGCACTTACTGTTGGGGACCATTGTATGTATATGAGTGTCCACCTGTGGTCATACACCAGACTGGCCAGTTTGTTTCATAGTCATCTGACTGGGATATATATATATATATATATATATATATATACAGTATATACACATATACACACACATATACAGGGGTTGGACAATGATACTGAAACACCTGTCATTGTACACCACAATAATTTATTAGTATGGTGTAGGGCCTCCTTTTGCGACCAATACAGCATCAATTCATCTTGGGAATTACATATACAAGTGTATATACAGTATATATATATATATATATATTTACATGATTTGGGCAACTGTGGATTCATGTTTTTTGGATACAATCCTGGTTAGCACCCGAACATCCCTTTCAGACAGCTTCCTCTTGTGTCCACAGTTAATCCTGTTGGATGTGTTTTGTCCTTCTTGGTGGTATGCTGAAATTACCATGGATACCGTGGCTCTTGATACATCACAAAGATTTGCTGTCTTGGTCACAGATGTGCCAGCAAGATGTGCACCAACAATTTGTCCTCTTTTGAACTCTGGTATGTCACCCTTAATGTTGTGTGCATTGTAATATTTTGGGCAAAACTGTGCTCTTACCCTGCTAATTGAACCTTCACACTCTGCTCTTACTGGTGCAATATGCAATTAATAAAGATTGGCCACCAGGCTGGTCCAATTTAGCCATGAAACCTCCCACACTAAAATGACAGGTGTGTCAATTTCATTGTCCCACCCCTGTATATATACACCCACACACACACAAAGTATAGATATATATATACAGTATGTATGTACAGTGTATGCTACTTCTATGAAAAATACTAGCTGATGCTGCTTACTAGAGGAAATGAAAGGCAAAGCAGTCTGCTATTCCATGTGAAAGAGAATGCAATACACCTTGTCCCTCAGTACAAATGTCAGCAGATGGATTTACCGTACCCTTTGGGATTTCCTCCCACAAACAAACGTTGATAAACAAAATGTCTGAGAAAGAGCAATAATCTCATAGTGCTCTTCAAGCACAGGTGAAATCTCCTGACCCAGCTCCTCCATCACCTCCATCACCAGAGGTGCCAGAGACTAAATAAAAGAATGACAGGGGTTTCACAGACAAGGGAGAGACAGAACACAATGCAGATAAATTGATTTGTTTGTAGGTGGCAGTGTGTGTTTAGATTTCAACATTCAGTGTGTAACACTATAGTGATGGTATATACTAACACCCCACTCATAGATACATCTCCCATTACCCAGGCTAACCCATAACTTAGGGGATAGGCCCCGCTTACAAATTGGAATGGTACAGTAGATAGACAATCAACAAACTACACGGGCGCCAGTAGTTTTTACTTTAAACATCACACTCATTTATTTAACCATAAAACATAATAGTGCAGACAGTTATATTTTACCACATGGGGTATATCTTCATAGTTACACATGGCTCTCTATTAACTCTCCAAAACTCTACACAAAATGGCTGCCACCCTACCCAACGTTATATAGGGTAGGGTGTGCCTGTGCAAAAAGGGCATCAAACTAAGGCCTGCCCCTGTGCCACCACTGTCTGAGATAGCCAGAGCCTGGGAATACTCAGCAATTCCCATGAGATTACACAGCACTCATGGGAAGAAGAACCATAAAATGCCCCAAAACACTGTAAACATCATTTTGTTAAATAAGCCCTTCATACATCAACCATTTCAACTTAACTCCACAGTTGATTATCAGTACCATCGAGCCCCACGCCTTTAGTGGTGGTATACACCAACACCCCACTCACAGCCACATCTCCCATTACCTGGGCTAACCCATACCTCAGGGCAGGTGTCAGCAACCTTTTGGGCTGAGAGAACCATATACATGTGGCTCTCTCAGCCCTTTTGAATCTGGAGCCACTGGCATCATATGTGACATCACATAGGTGACATCAGTGCTCCAGATTGGCTAGCAACTTGAAAGCGCTGAGTGAGCTTTGTCTCTACAGCACTTGCCAGCAATTAGCAGACAGACTGTAATGAGTGGTGCTTGCATGTGAGCACCGCTCATTACAGTCAAAGAGCCAGATGAGACACCAAAAGAGCAACATCTGGCGCAAGAGCTATAGGTTGACGACCCTTGCCACAGGGGATGGGTCCCACTTACAAATCGGAATATTACAGTAGATAGACAATAAACAAACTACACGGGCACCAGTAGTTCTTACTTTAAAATCACACTCATTTATTTAACCATAAAACATAATAGTGCACACAGTTATATTTCACCACATGGGGGTATATCCTCATTGTTACACATGCAATTAAATCACCATAATTACATGAATACAGCAGCAGTGAATACAGTGAAATCACTTAAGGATGTCTGTGAATATAGGTATATGCAATCACTGTATATAGTTACCAACAGGAGTGTGATCACACATTAGACACCACAGGCAGTCCACCCATCAGCATCCCTTGGGATCCTTCTGGTAGCTACCCAAATCGACAAGGGCCGGACCTCTTAAGGATCCCCTTCTTTGAGTGGGCTAATCTCTGGTCCCTATGCCTACCACTCAGCAATCCCTAAGCTGATACAAATCACAAATCTAGCTTCTAAGCCACTGCCACTCCTGTTGGGTTCTCAGGCTACTCAATAAATAACCTGTCCTCAGACTCTCACCTCCTGAGGTAAGCTAACATAAAAACTAACCCTCTGTAGTTCCCTATGTTCTTCCTGATCCCCACCAAGAGGGTGGGGATCCTGCTGGTGCACACCATGCAGCCCAGAGGCAAGACACAGATCCCCACCCTTCTCTAGCTTATATATACTAGGGAGGGACTAAACTGTAACACTTCTTTTGGAGGGAAAATCCAACAAAAACCTGTTAGAAATACAGAAAAACAAAGTGTTGTACTCATAAATGGCCATAAAACTAATGGGACATAAGAAATATACAGTATACTAGTAGAAATGGTGAATCTGGAACATTCTAGATGCTTCCAAAATCCACCAGGGCTACATCTGCATTAACTGTGCATAAAAAAACCTACTGCCTTTTGCTATATCCACAAATTTCTCACTGCTGTTCAAAAAGGGTGCCAGAAGCTTTGGCCGAAAGAGAATTCCTGAGTCAGGCTTAAAAAAATGCAGCTGTATCTAAAATTGGATCCAAGAAAAGTGTAGGCTAAGCTACTTGAGGATAGTTTAGAACAGGGGATTTTGAATCCCTTTTAAGGTAGTTCAGGGCAAAAGCAGTAAGGACATTAGCAAGGGTAGAATTCTGGGTTCTTTTCTTTATAATCCAGTCCCAAATAAAATATTTTCTTTTGTTTAAAAATTAAGACTAATGCCTTTGATTTAATATGTCACCTTTCATTCCCTATTAGGGACTAGGGAACTCTGTACAATATCATATGCCTCTTTTAATAAGCCATTGCTGCTGTTAAGAGAATGGGTGCATTGAACTCCAAGACAGATATGTTATGGGTCTACAGGCTTTTGCCTACAAATCCTCAATGCTTTGGATTCTTAGATTTTCACTTTAAAGGTTTCTTTTAATTTGACAAGTATATGCCTATGGAATGTTCTCCCATTGAACAGGTGCATTAGGTCTGGTACAAGGTCAGAAGAGAGGCACTTAGGTAAAAAAGAAGGTATTGGGTCAAACAAGCATGTTGTGACAGGAGAGGGTGTTAGTCAATGTTTCATGGGGATCTTGTTCATCTTTATGATATTGGGAACAATGTTTTTAATGTTGGATTATGGGAGGCTTTAAAAAAAGTTTAGAAATGTGGGAAAGTACCAAGATTGGTAATTACCATGGTCTTACCATGAAACATTGTTTATTTTGGCTTCTGGATGTAAGTGAAAAGGGTAGAGTCAAAAGACATATAAAAGAACAAAATAATAGCCAGGAGCAATCAGAAGATTAGCTTCTATTTCTGTAAGTTATTAGGTGCTATCATGTTTATAGTGAAATCCTTTTTTTTAAAAATTTATTTACAGATGTATAATACGAAACTGTCCTTTCCCACCAGCTCCTCTGTCCTTTGTGTTTTTTCAATTAATATTTATGCTTCAGATAAGGAGGTAAAGGTTTTGCTGCTTTGCATCTTATCTTCCCAATGGTGGATTGAGGGGGTTTAGCTCTTTGTTCTTCATTTGGGGGTGAGGGGGGATGACTATAAAGAGTTTGCCGATGGTCAGCAATCCCTGGGGGCACTTGCTGATTGTGGAGCACTGCATGCAAATGCAGCTCATGCTGGCAGACCTTATACTTTCATCACTACAGTTAAGTTAAGGTTTGTGCTTCATTAACTGTTTTCTAAAATATATGCAATATTTATATAAACAGTTACCAGTGCTCAGACACCGAAATGGACACTTTGATTCTTGGGTAATTTAACGGGGAAGCAAATATACCTGCCTGTGGCTCCATTGGTCACTGTTGGGGTTTTCTGGCATTTCATGGATGTATAATAAATGGTTGTGATATTTTCCCAACAGCTCCTGTGTTCTTTTATGGTACCTTTTAATAATTAGGGTTGAGCAATTAGATTTAAGGGTTTGTATGGCAGAGCATAACATAACCCAAAAAATAATATTCTGTTTCAAAACTATGGACTAAATGCTGAGGAAGAAAAGACTTGGTGTCAAGGCAAGCCATAGTAAACAGCTGTAACTCCACAGTAAGTTGTAACCGTGCAGTAGTTAAATGAAATAACTAGTAAGCGTGGTGTCCTACTTCACAATGTTAAAATGAAATAACTAGTAAGCGTGGTGTCCTACTTCACAATGTTAAAATGAAATAACTAGTAAGCGTGGTGTCCTACTTCACAATGTTAAAATGAAATAACTAGTAAGCGTGGTGTCCTACTTCACAATGTTAAAATGAAATAACTAGTAAGCGTGGTGTCCTACTTCACAATGTTAAAATGAAATAACTAGTAAGCGTGGTGTCCTACTTCACAATGTTAAACGTCTGTCTTTTATCAACCTCTTTCCTGTCTAGCATATGGTGTGCTGAGGAAACATATACAAAATTGGAGTGTGCACTAGTGTATGTATATATATATATATATATATATATATATATATATATATATATATATATAAAACATATTAAAATACTTGCTAAGGGATATTAACTAACATATAAATCAAAAAGAAAGAAAAAAGAAGTCCTTACAAAAACTTGAATGCACCTTTTGCATTAAAGTTCAACACTGTTTCATATATTACTTAGTGTGCAAGCTTTTTGTAAGGATTTCTTTTTGATTTATAGTACATGGTATGTTAACACACTAGCAATCAGTCTACAGCTTCCTTATTTCTATGGATCTTGCTAGGAATACATTGCACCAGTGCTGCTCACTGCTTGGAGCTCTGTGTTCTTGGTAGGATCCTGCAGAAATGGACAGGAAGGAACATATTAACAGAGGTTTAATACAAGGTGGGGCTCCTGTGATTTCAAATTAAATGTGCAAATGCAAACCACCCATCTGCCTCCCTACACAACAGGCAAATAAAATTAGAAAAATTTGAGGGTATCTTCTGGTTCAGAGCAGCTTATAGTCAAAAAATATGGTAATGTACCCACACTGTATAATAACAAAGATTTAGTACTCTGACATTTACTAAGGGGGTTATTCACTAAAGTCTGAATTGTTGTGTATAGGTGCGAATTCGCCAGATAAAGACAGTCGCAATAGACTGATACTGTCACAGTCGCACTTTTATAATGAGAATATTGTTGTGACTTTACAATAGGGAAATTGTTGCAACTTTACAATGGGGAAATTGTAGCAGATTTGCTATGGGAATCCACTGTTTGCGAATTCGACAGTCGAATTCGCACCTTAGTGAATAACCCCCTTAATGTTTAAGACACCAAACCATTCTGGTTTTCTCTGTTAATTCAAGATTTCTTCTGATTTTGTTCTTTAAATTACTGATCTTTTTTCCTTTTCTACCCTGATATTAATGATGAATGATGTATCTATTAAGCTGCCAGAATATCGGATATAAAAACATATCTATTTCCAACTGGTGCGGTAACAAAAGAATGTCATATAGATTAAACTGAACAAAAAATCCCTTCTATTTTACTTTGCATTCCTGCTGACCTCTGCATCCAAATTTAAAATATTGGGATCATTTATCTCATAAAATGCTTATTGGGTTTGTCCTTCACCTTGCTAACCCACAGGGAGATAGAGTTACTTGAAAATGCATTACCCTTCAACTTATTTAACAGACCACTGGCTACAAGGGCAAAAAGAAGCCTTAATTTTCAAGGACAAGGATTAATCATAATTTAGCCATCATTTATCTTCTGAAAGCTTTAAATCCCAATCAAACATTTTATTACTTCCTTTAACAATTAGAAGATAGGCTGAAATAATAAAAAAAAGTTTCGTTTTTTTCCTTGTACTTTTAGAAAACACTGAACATCCTTTGACAGTCTTATTGTGAAGAATTAAAGGCTGATATAAATTGTGCACATTGTTTTTTTTTGTTATTCATTGTTTTCTGTGTTTGCAATAAACAATAGAAAAATGTTGAAATTAATTGTTTAGTTTGAAAACACAGAAATATTTATTTGTATGATCGTTAAAGCAAACAATTATTTCATGGTTCATTTGTATGAACTGAGGGGGAAAATTTTCCTTTCAAACCTTTTGCCATAATGTGGTTCAAGGCGTAGGTACAAGGCTGCTGACTTCCTTTATATACAATACAATGATCAAATAAAAGTGGTACACAATAAATATATACAATAATATCTCACTAAGCTATGGGATTGAAGAACAAAAGCATCTTAAACAATGGTGGTGGGTACTCAGATCATCTCTCATTGTAACTGGATGCTTTGCATTGCAACTTATTAGTAGCTAATCACATAGATCTAAAATTTCAAATTGTTGAACCATTGCACTAAAATTGGGTTACTCTAGCTGGGAAATCTGCATTTTTCCTTGTCAGGCATATTTTTTGGTCCTTAAAATTGAGTACTGCAAAAGCAGAATTCATTTTTGAGGAAAAAACAATTTCTCAAAGAAGTTCACATTTGGCTATGGCAGTTATTTCGAAGGAATGCTTGTTGCATGATATCATTTCTTATTTAGGAGTGGTTCCTAGGGCAGAGGTGGGAAGATCAGGGTTTATTACACTTCCTTTGATGTGGCTGTGGAATTGGAGCATGAACAGGCAAGGGACCTGTTATGGAAAAAACTGGTATTAAGTCAACTTTTCAGGTATCACCAGTGCACCTATAATCTTTTTATCTACTGGGATGTTCCTGAGGATGAAGGATTTATGTTTAGAGATGCCTACAAATGAAATACTTTAAAATATTTTAAAGATTTTAATTGTTTTTTTTGGAAAGGATTTTCATACTTTGACTGGTACACATTTGGTTGTCTGTATCAGTTTTGGCGTTGGGCTTGGAAGACTGTTCAAGCAGTCTATTGCTCCTGCAACATGAGCTGGGGAAGAATGGCGCCTCCACCAGGGATCCATCAGACATAGTTGCAAGTGTAGTGACCCAGAAGGGCACTACTAAAATTCCTTTCTTATTTGCAAGGAGTTACTTGCCCTTTAATATAGTGAATCATCTATGGGGTTGGCCAAGTGATTTAATGAAGTATAACTTCTGTGTCATCAAATAGTGATGTATTCAACATAGAGTATACACTGACCAGTTGGGGTTAATTTATATTTTCTATAATTTATAATAAGGAAATTTCTATGCTGTCATACTCCTATTTAAATGTAAATATGTTTCTTTAAATTGTGTAAACTATTTCACCTGCTTCAGGAAAGGTATAAAAGGGTCACTTTCACAGGAAGTAGGGGTTCTATGGGAAGCAGAGGAGTGCCCTCTGGTGTGTGTGCTGTGAGGAGCTCTGTTATTCACTCATAAAAAAAAGTGAGGGGCCATTATGGGACTGTTCTCCACGCATTGTGAGATAATATTTCTTTTGAAGTAAAAGAGTAACCCTTCCTGAACCATGCGATGGTGATTTATGAATGTAAGATTTACATTGAGATTTGGAAATGTTGTTTTATTGCTGCAAGAGTTCAAGTAAAGTTTGTTCCTGTTTTGAAAGTTAAAGATACTGCCTCTGTGGAGTTTTTACTTTAACCAGGGTCAACGACAGTTCTAGGAGTGTTTCCATCAGCTCTACACATGCAAGGTAATTCCTGCACCCACACACCATCTGGGTAAAATAAATATTGGCTGCCAGCCTCACCAGAATCTATGGCACCATGACAGTGGTTCCAACAAGGCCCAGCATGCACCTGTCCTTTCACTACATAAGGCTTCAGCGTGTGTGCAATCTGGGATATTTAAAGTCAGCAGTAGGTTGCTACTTTTGGCATGAAGATGTTGGGGCAACTTAACTTAGCAGTTGTTGATGGAAATTCATACTGTTATGTGACTATTTGGCTTTAATAAATAACCCCCTAAGGATTCCACCTTGTCCCCTAAACAAATAGGGTGGATAAGGGGACCTTTATCCAAAATAAATATAATATAAATAAAATGTTTTTAATAGATTTAAAACTCGTATTATGATAAGGGTTATTATCCAAAGAAGAGACATATCTTTGAAACATACCCGTATACCAGCATACATGAGCATTTTTACTTTGCAGATATTATCTATGAATTGTAGTTTCTTACTAAGGCAGTCTACGTTTTGTAAAACTTATTTAAACCTGAAGAGTAGAAATGATTCCCTTTATACACACAAAATAGCACTATTTCCCCCAAGCATTAAGAATGTTCTAGTTAATAAAAAGTTTGTTAAATCTCCTATGAAAGTTCATTGTTTGGTGTTGAGGGTTGCCGTATTGAGTTCTGCACATTAGATTGAATGAATTTCCTGAATTTCTTTCATTTTTCTTTTTTATATGTATCCAGTGTTTATTTGCACTTATTCCGTACAGTAATGATCCAGCATTATGAAACACTTTCTCACTAAATTCTACATTTGGTATTCATACTTCTACCAAGGCAAACAACTCAGAAAACTACCTAATTTACTTGTTTTCTAGCAAAACACTAAAATACTCCTAAACCTTTTTTACAACATTTTATTGAAAAAAATAAATAATCAAGGCAACCCCTGGCAGACAGTGCATTGTATGTACACAGATCCATGGGGGATAAATGCATTGTTTATGTCGAGCTGCTCTATTTCATTCAGAGAGCAATTTTTCCCATAAACACACAATAAATACACAAAGGTAAGACAATTACTGTCCCTAAGGGAAATGTTTATACCAATGAAATGATTAGCACTGTTCAACAACATAAATCACATTGTACAGCCATAGAAAATATGCCTTAGTGGTGCGGCAGCATTGATGCAGGAGGGATGTGAACAAGAAATCCTCATGTAGGTAAAAAAAAAAATATATTCCTCTAAAGAACTCAGAAAGTATTTGAGAACAAACATAAAATATTCTTTTTATGTTTTCCATGGCAACTCTAAAAGCTATTCTCACAATGAACGGAATGGAACAAAATTTTCTTAATGTGGCTGAATTTTTAGGTTTATAGTTTAATATAAGTTTTCCAATGAATAGCATTAACTTAACCCATTAAATATGAATGTTATTCTATCTATTACAATAAAATAAACTTTGTTAGAAATCACTTATGGTTGGTCCAGTGTTCCACTGGGGGACACGGTAGTTATTCCTATTTACACATTTCAGTTCTGCATTTGTGTTGCTCTGTGTTGATTTTTTATTCTGTGTTTGAAATGGTAATTGTTTTCTATGGAACGTTGCATAATGAATATACATTTCTATTGGCCAAAGGCCTATGTGGTCCCTCCTTGAGATTCAGATTGCACCATTATGGAATATTCCTGATGGTAATGCAAAGCTAGTAGTGGTTGGGAGACAAAAAAAGAAGTAGGATACAATTAAATCATAGGGACTGAAGAGAGGAAAGAGGAGACAAGAAAAAAAGTGTCTTGTTTTCAGGTGGGCCCCAGCAATTCAGTCCGACACTGTATATAAAAGATGGCTGTTTCACCAAAGACCACATGGAGTCTTAACTACTGTGTTTCCCTGAAAATAAGACAGTGTCTTACCATATATACTCGAGTATAAGTCGACCTCGTGTATAAGTCAAGGTCAGTTTTTGGGCCACAAATTATGAAATTTGCTATGACCCTTGTATAAGTCGAGGGAGGAGTGGGGGGCTGTAAAGTGTGTGAGGAGCTGACAGATAGATAGAGCATTCTACCTTCTTTTTATCTCCATAAAGCTTCCTCTCGCGGCCATAATCAGTCTGTCTCCCAC
>WMED01003059.1:0-16073 GCA_019650415.1 Pipa parva
GGACTTTTCTGTGAGCGGTGAAAATCACTAGACGATATAAGTGAAACTCTGGTGTATTGCCCTTTTTCCAAAAAATATACATCACTGTGTGCTTTAGGTGAAGCTGTTGTTCAGTAACTTTGTGGTTAATTGTGCTGGTACTAGGAGAGGACCTTTCGGACCCCCCTATATAGAAGCACTCACCAGATGTATCAGGAACAAATGGCACCAATAAAGTTGTAATCTTTGTCGTTGGAGGTCAATACCTCTCCATTAGCGATCATAGGATAAAAATAAAAAATGACATGTAGTAAACCACAATAAAATATAACAAATTTATTCGTAGTTACTTACACATTAGGTAAAATACATCAAGCGCTTGAATGAAAAACGATTCCCTCGGGTAGCAAATGCAGTGTTTTCTCATATAAACAACGAATCCCACAGGTAGCAAGTACAATTCTTTCTCTACGTGTTTCACCAATATAACAATCGGCTTCCTCAGGAGATTGTAATTGTGGCTATCTGTGATGGTGGAGTGGCGTTTAATGGGCTATTTAAATGATCCGGCTTCACTTCCGGGTGCGGACTTGATGACGTCAGACGCTGTGGTGCGTGATAAGCACATAGTGCTGATGGGAAGTGTAGTTTGCTGGCTGAATACCGAGTGCTGGGTGATGCGCATATTTCTAATTGGATGGATGTGGTTACAAACGATATATTATTATTTGTAATTGTATTGTTTGTAACCTGATGAAGGGAGGACAAATATCTCGAAAGATCATTTATTTAAAAAGACTGTTAGTCCAATAAAAAAAGGTATCACCAAATATTTGAATACTCATTTTTTTTGCATCTGTGGACTAACACAACCACTCTATTATATTATATATTTATATAAAGAGAGAGACAGAGAGGAGTGTTTGTTCAATTGTAGTGCACTAATTCATTTTTATTTAACAACTACCAACTATACTTCTTAAAGGGCATGTAAACCCTGTCTATATAGAAAGCCCCATTTACCTATTGTCAAGCAATATAGAGATTAAGAAATTTCTGACTCACTTCTTAATTCAGCAGGACTCAATATCCCCCTGTCACTGCTTTGTCCCTGTGAACGGGAGCCCTACTGTATATAGACACGCCCCCTCACTTCCCTGACTTCCTCTCTCCACATCCAACTGCAGAGGTGGTCGAGCAGCTTTCATCTGCACATGCTTAGGGATAGTAACAGACTTTTTATATAAGGAGAATGGAAAGGGATTCTAGACAAGAACGTGCTCTCTGAATAGTGAGTGATGTCACTTGGGAGGTTAGGCTTATCAGCACTATACAGGAAGAGCCTGTACATAGAACAGCTGTGGGGGCAGGGCTGTTTAAACAAAAGGCATGTACTTATGGTCCCATAATCATTTTTAGATTTTAATGTTTAAATTGGATTTCTATATGTATAGATGTCTATATGTATACATGTCAACTATAAATAATGTTTTATTCAAGTTTTTCATATGCATTAAATAACAGAATCAAGTCTATTACTCTTAATAATGCACAAGTCAGTTTCTTCTCTAAACTCATTGCTTGCTTGTGCCGTTGTATTAGATGCTTGTTTAGAAAGACTATAATTTACATGATGCCATGTCACTCACAGGATGGCATTAGTGACAGACAGAAGTTGCAGTGATTGAATTTCTCCATTTCCCATGATGCAATGTATGGAATCTATTTTAAAAACAAAAAATAATTTTAAATAGAAGTCTTAGTTAATTCTTCGTAATTCCTTCTTTTGTAATTCTATCACAGAAAATTATTTGCTGCCATGTAATAATGTTTTCGAACATACAGAACTATAAATCCTGTGATTACCGCTAGATATTTACTTACTAGAGTGGTACAGTGGCAGTTGGAAGAATGCAGATGCAGGTAGGAGAAGTGATTGCTAGAGAAAATAAAGCATCAACAAGTTTCAAAATTATGTTTTGTGATGCTAGTGTTGTGAATTTTATGAATTTAAAACTTTGATACAATATCAGAGTTTTATACACACACACAATACACACTAATGAAATTACATAAAAGGGGTTATTCATCAAAGTATGAATTCGCCTAACATAGTGTCTCCGCGTCTGTTCGCATCAATACGATTAGGAAGTCAGAAATTCACTTCCTCTTATTCATGAAGCTGGGGACAGCGTAGTGCGGCGTAGTCAGTCGCACTATAGTAGGATGAAAAGTCATGCGGAGTGAGGAGAATTTCTCCAGTGAACGGCAGTGACGTCAGCCTCATCATATCCCACTAACTGTATATAAATTAATAATACTTCTTTTTATATGTCACCTTGTACCTAGTTCATGTTTAATAGTAGACTAATGTAGCCGCAGTCGCCATTTTTAATTTTGAATGACTAGACTCCTTACGCAACACTGGAGCCCTGCCATCAAACCCCTCAGTTCGCCACTCTGATCTGGCGAAGGCAAACAGGTGAATTCGGAGCAGTACGCATTGCAGAATCCGCTCCTTCGACAGACTTCTTCGTATGCTGGATAGCTGAATTACCTATGCACACGTACGCAAATTGATGCGAAGGGCTCCGTAAGTTCGCGACTGAAGTAAGCAGCAGAATTGGTTGCAAATTCATCACATCACAGAGAATGCTGAATAAGCGGAGTTGGAGAAGTCGTAAATAGACATGAATACAGGCATATATGCGACTGTTCGGACTTTGATGAATAACCCCCAATGTCTTTAGTGTTTCAACTCACGCTGCCTTGGATATAAGTAGCCGGTATTCTAATATTCTTGGTGTCATTTAAGATAATGAAAATTCTAAGATCTTTTTCATCAATCGTCTGAGTCTAAAAGTGTACTAATTTCATTTGTAGTCACTGGAGCATTTCCAATACTTTTCTATATATTAGAGAGGCTAAATGTGTGGATGATTCATTTCTAATTGATTTGGCATCTGCTCAGATTGTCCATAAAGCATAATGGAAGTCATCTCTCTGCTGAAGGGGTATCCACACTTCATTTAACGAATGGTACTTTTAGCAAGGTGACACTTTTTGAATTGTATCAGTCTTGGAAATGCCTTAACTTTAAATACTTGCAGAAAATATTGTTAGCAAAACCCTTTGATTAATGTTTCCAGTAGGAGCTATTAACAGTATCTGTACATCTGTTCGTGGTCTAACGTTAAAATCAAAACCATTCATGAAATTATGGTCAAGATATCCTTTCCCAACTTCTCATTGCAAGTTACTGTGTAATATATTAACAACCTGGGGAGGATTTAACTATTTTTCATCTGATAATTATGAGACAAAACTTCAATAATCCTCTTGGGTCTACTTCTAATATTCATCA
This sequence comes from Pipa parva, assembly GCA_019650415.1. Lineage (NCBI taxonomy): Eukaryota > Metazoa > Chordata > Amphibia > Anura > Pipidae > Pipa > Pipa parva. The sequence continues at coordinate 3,344 of WMED01003059.1, forward strand.
GACATTACTATAATTTCATTTTCTAAAACTTTCAGGTCATTTTTATACTTGATTTACATGACAAGCTGACATTTCCAGAAATAAGGGTGATATCTTTATTGCATATACATAAATTATATTGTACATTAAAAAACCCTATTTTACCTGGTAATTAACTGTTTCACACAGTTTCCCATACAGAAAACATTCTCAGCATTTAGACAACTTCCTACACCTATAGCTTTATACATTTTTATTAAGGATAATTGCAATTTTAATTTGTCAATTTCTAGGAGATCTGTACAAGTAGATTTAATTATTGCAGACCTGGTAAAATTCACCTACAATGCAATGTGAAATAATATTTATATGACATTATATATATATACAGTATATATGTATATATTAGGTATAATATTATATGTTTATATTAATACAACTAGAAGCTTAATACATAAGTTGCATGTGCAAGTGATGATTTTAGGTTCACTCTCTGTACTGACTGACCGGTTTGGTACCAAGAAAAATATAAGACCATCTCCCCAATTCATTTTTCTTTGTCCCTAACTCATTTCATTAGTATAACTATGGCTAAGAGATACAGAGAGGATGATACAGGGGTTTGACAAGGAGATACAAATGTTTATAACAAAATGTAAGGGACACTGCCTCTCTACCATAATCTCTCTACCATAAACTCTCTACCATAATCTCTCTACCATAAACTCTCTACCATAATCTCTCTACCATAAACTCTCTACCATAATCTATGCATATAGGAACTGGGTAAAACCCTGCAATATGTAATTATTAATGTATTAAATAAAAGGACAAAAATCTCTGCTTCCAAAAATTTATTTTTTATAATGCAAAATATTTTACTTTCAATATACAGTACATTTGCATTTAATTTGCTGTGCTTTATACAGTAAGTCATTAATAATAAATATGTATTATCTAGAATTTCAGAAATTTTGGCTAGGCGGGGGTTGGTTTACTGGACAGGTGAACATGGCTGCAAGCATCAAAAGGAAAACAAAGTAAGTTATACAAAAATCAGGAATTCAAAGGTATGTTTTACTGTGTACTGATTGCAAAGTAAGAATAAAATATGCCAATCTAAATGAGAATTTTTTATTTTCTGGTGTTATTGGTCCTTTATTCTTTTATTAGAGACATTTGAATGCAAAATAGTGTATCGGGGATCTGCCGTAGTTATCATGGTCTCCTTGTTCCATGTTTGTCAGGATTTGCATTATTGGGCCCCAGTCAAATTCTTCTGACATAGAGCCGAATTCACTATAGTCCGAAGTGAGGTGCGGAGTGTTCGCCTCACTTCGGACTGACTGATCTGCGCTCGCTGATGTCCTGCACGCGGACATCAGCAAGCGCATTAAAGGGATTCCAGTCTCGGCGAGAGCAAAAGAGTGGTCTCGCTGAGACTGGAATCCCTTTAAAGCGTTTGCTGATGTCCGCATGCAGGACATCAGCGAGCGCATAGCAGCCTCTGCGAAGTGAGCCGAAGGATCCAGAGGTAACTTCCCACTATGCTGAATTACCACCCTTAGTCTCAACTGGGGAAACACCTAGGCCCTAATTCACCATAGTGCGAACTGAGCCGCAAAGCGTTCGGCTCACTTCGCACTTGGTGTTATGCGCATGCTGATGTCCTGCGCGCATTGTAGTGTACAATATTGACTATAGTCACACAATAATCAGTTATAATAATGCTTCTCAGTAGAACACCTCCATATTCACAAAGTACTGGGAAGAAAAAAAGATGTTTTTCTACTGTATGGTTTAGATGGGTTTTTATAACCTTCATTTTCTGGTACTGGAGTTGTAATACTGGTTTTTTGTTTTGATGTTGTTTTTTCTCTGAATAAAATATGTTAATTTGTTTTGCTTTCCATAAATCTAATTGGTTCCGGTAAGACAGTCAATATGCAGAATTCTGAGGGGGTTATTGACTAAAGTGAGAATTCCGCTGTTGAAGTGAATTATTATCACTTTGAGTGGCCACGCCCCTGATTCCCTACTCCCTATTCACTAAAGAGTAGATTCACATAGTAAAGTCGAGACCACATTGGTATTCTCATAGTGAATTTAGGACCACGTGTGTAGCAGTGTATTGTATAGTGTTTGACTGTTGTTAGCTGGTGAATTCACCACATCACAGAATTTGCTAAATACTCATATATGGGGAAAGTGGCAAAATCACACCTTTACGCAACAATTCCAACTTTAGTCGATAACAAACAACAACAAATAACTCCTGCCAACTACTTAAGGGGTGAAAACTAAGGGTTAAACCACATTTATCCCTTTTTTTATTACTTCTTTTACATAGCCTTTAAGTACCCAGAAAACCCAACCTGGCAGCAATAAGCATAGAGAGAGAGAGACAACACAAACCAATAAAAATCAGGAATTCAACTTCTAAGATGACATTTTTACAAGTGCTTTAGAGTAAATAGCAATTACTGTTTTTATTGGTCCTTTTAAACTGAATAACAACAAGACAATTACAATCACATGGACATTGGCTATTAAATTATTGGTGCTTACATTACTGCACTGGTAAATAGTGAAGCTAGCTGATATCCCTGTGTTTCTTTAAATAAACTAGACTTTAAAGGCTTCTGATATGTCTTGCTCTCTGTATACTTCCATTCTTCTTATAAATGATGTTTTAGAATACACAAAATGACAGAAGAACACATGCACACCACCGTTGGGACATCATTCCAGTGTAGATCTGTCCTTTCCACATGTTGCCATCTGCAATGCAGTATAACGCTAAAATTCTCTTAGGAGCGTAAAGATAGAAAGGCTAGATTTAAATATTCCATCAAAGCAAATGTCCGGAATGTGCTCATTTTCACATTTATGATGAAGAAACTCCTCTTCTTGCACAAAAAAGATATAAGGAAGAACCCAATAAACCATACATATTTATTTGTCTGCCCTTTAAGGAGAGTTGCAGTAAGAACTGTGGTTTTCTCACTTTTGGGATTTGTCAAAAACAATCCTATGAAATCTTAAATTCCTACAAGAAAATGTATCCGTTCTCAGCAGTGAAAAGAAAACTGGGTCTTAAGTTAGATATCCACAAAGCTTGCAGAAGATGTTTTTTATTTTCAGAACTAAAACAATTTTGTGAATTCAGGAGCAAACTTCAGTCTCGAAACCAAAGTGATTTAAATCCTTTACTTCAGCGCAATAAAAATTTGCATTGAACCAAGTCAGAAAATCTATACTTTGTCTATGAGCTGTCTGAAGCTGCCTTTTATTTTACTAATTCCTATAACCAGTTCTCTGGATCCATTAGTTGCAAATAAATTGTATTGCTGAAAGCCTTTTACAGGCTGGAGGTCTGTGGAAAATCATAATTCAAAACACCATCTAAAAAATGATGTGGTCCTGTCATTTGTCACAGCGTAAAGGGAAACACTGAATTATTTAACTAAACTCTTCTTATTTTTAACACAATTTCAGCAAACAAGATACCGTAGATTGATCAGTCAGTGGAAACTAGATTCTGTAGATATACAGTATTGACTGAGTTATGGAAATAAGACAGAATGATTGACCAATCTATGGTTATCCCCAGATATAGATGTAGCATTCGTCACTGAATCAAAAAAGGTGCAAAAGTTTATTCTCTATTAAAGGAGAACTAAAAGCACATTTATACCATGATTCATAAGAGGGGAGAGGGGAAATACTTACCCATCAGGATATTGTGCTCTAGAATCAAACTGAGCAAGTGCAGTAGCAGAATTCTGATATAAAACTGCTACTGCGCTTGCTCAATTCCCCAAAATCACAAAGGAACAGGAAGCGAGGATGACTGCATCGCTGTTCACAGCAGAAGATATTGATGTGTTATAAAAAGCAGGAGGAAGAGCTAGAGCCTAAAACTCTGATTGGTATTTCCCCCTTCTCCCTTAAGATTCACCCCTAGTAATCAAGCATTTAGTTCTCCTTTAACAGCTTGGCATTTTACCATGGCTATCAGGGTCATGGCCTTTATAAATAATTTGTACAGTCTAGCAGTAGTTACTGACCATATACCAAAGAAATTAAGGGGGTAATTCACCATAGTGCGAAGTGAGATCTGGATCCTTCACATCACTTCGCACTGACTGTTATGTGCTCGCTGATGTCCTGCACGCGGACATCAGCGAATGCTTTAAAGGAATTATCGGCGAGGCGACTCGAAGTGGTCACGCCGAGACTGGAATCCCTTTAAAGCGTTCGCTGATGTCGGCTTGCAGGACACTTCGCACTATGGTGAATTACCCCCTAAATGTCTTCTTGGACTGGCAATAGCATTCCTTGTGTCTAAACACCTCTAGACATGTTTTACAATTTCAAAAAGCTTCTTCTAGGTGCTCTTCATTTCAATATTAAAACAAAGAGCTCAGCGAGCTGCAGGGTAAGCCCCCTGCCCTGCTAAAGGGGTTAACCTAGAGAGTTTGCATTCAGCAAGCCAGTAAACCTGTCCCTTAAGATCCTCTCAGATAAAAAAAAGTCACAGCTGTATTTTTGCTTTGTGTATTAATCAAGTTAATTCATTCATTTTCAACAATGAAAATTAAGTTAACAAATTGTGGCCATAACATAACTGATGGTTTTCTATCCTTACTTTTCATTGTCAAATGCATGACTCCATTTAGCAAAATGTAGTGGATATGCAATAAAAGGTTGACTGTTCTTCTAAAGTATGTGTCATAATTCAACACTTGTTTAAAAGCTATGCTCTCCATGATAATGAAGCAGACAGAGAAGAATATTTCATGGAAATTGCCTTTAAAATGTTGCACGTATATAACTAGTGAACATAGCGGGTTGCCCTGTTCATGAGAAGCGAGGAAGAATTAGTATGAGTTCATTTCATTACTTTGAGCCATTTACTATAAAACTGAGCCACAAATTGCACTAAGCGGAAACCTTCAAACTGTAATATAGTGCTTGTCTGAATACTTTTTTTCCTTCCGTTCTTGACTACATTATCACATACACAGCCAGGGAAAAAAGTCAATGTTTTGGATTACAGAATGTACATTATTTAGGGAGGATATGTTCTATAAATCAAAAAGGCAGGTATGATAAACAAAGAAAAATATCTACAGCTGTTCCGTTACTCAGTCTGCTTGTTATTTAACTCCATTTGTACCCAGAGGAATATTTGTAGTCGTATTGTCAACAGTTTCAAAACAAAGAAGCAACTACAACTGGCAAATGAGGAACCCAGCTGGTTCTATGCATAAGCTCCCAAAGAATCAACTTTAAGCCTGACACCTGCAAGCTATTTAATCAAGATTTACAACTGGACTCGAAGCATGAGGGTTCCCTAGAGCCAGCAAATTATTCACTGCATAATAACGCTGTTATTGGATTTTGTCAGTATTTGAGGTTTCATGCCCTCCAGGTTTCAATTGGTCCCCCATCCACAGGGAGTTTATCATTCCCCAATAAACACTGAAAAAATGTTGATGAAGTGTATTTACAAAGTGACATTTCTCCTTTCATTGTTTCTGTCATTTACATTAGAGTGTCAGCACTGTGATTACAATCTTGATGAAATGGCCAAAAATAATCTGATTCTTAATGCTCAAACTGGTCATTAACTGGTCACATTTTCAGCCACACACATACATTAAAATGGAAAAAAAAAAGGTTCTTTTTAACTAAAGGAAAAAATGGCTAAATCTCTAAAAAGTCATAGGTTTTTCTGTATTATAGTATTACATTATCATTTACCTGAAGTCTGTACCACCTCAACATACCATGCTAATTGCACCAATGAAAGAGACCTTTGTGTACTATGAGCACCACTGTCATTGAAGACTGGCATTGGGAATAGGACCATTCCAGGTTTTAGGAAAGCATGGGTAACTCACTGCCCCAGAATTAGTTCTGGTGTGAAAGCTTAGGGATTATCGGAATGGCTTTCAAGGACTAATAACACCAGAAAAAGAAAATTGCTAATTGAATTGGTAATTATTCCTACGCAGAACTTGAAGAAAGGTCACGTTGTGTTGTCTCTCTCTGTTAATTGCAGGCAAGTTTATATAGCGCTAACATATTTCCACAACATTTTACAGAGAGAAACTATTCACTTCAGTCCCAGCTGCTATCAATCTTACAATCTATATTACTTATTCAATCACACACAGGGACAGACAGATGCAGACTAGAGACAGTTTAGTCAGGCTTCAGTTAATCTAGCATGTTTTTGGATTGTGGGAGGAAACCCATTGCAAGTACAAGTAAAACATACAAACTCCATGCAGATGATGTTCAGGGTAAAATAGAACCCAGGATCCAATGCTGCAAAACTCCCCATAGAGCGTAGGCAAAATGATCAAGCTGATCCAACAATATACCCCTGAATACGTCTCAAGTAGAGCCTCGCTGAGACTGGAATCCCTTTAAAGCATTCGCTGATGTCCGCGTGCAGGACTCAGCGAATGCGTAACAGTCTCTGCGTACTGATGCAAAGGATCGGAGGGTAAGTTTGCTCTTTGCTGAATTACTCCCCAAGTCATGATTCCCAGGAATTTTTTGTGTGTACACTTACTGCCATGCTATATGTTTAAACTTAGCTAAAATATTTTGGGTCAGTATAACCTTCAACTCAAACTTTATTTTTTGTCAGTACAAGCATTGTTACTGCAGACACTAAAAGTAAAACCAATAGAATGACAGTTTTTCACTTAAAAAATAAACTTCATTCTTTATGCTGCCACTTAAAAGCATGCCGGATGTCAAATCTAGACTGGCATAACTCTGCAATAAACATTAGTTCAATGCTGTTTTGATTTGATAAACTGTGAAATGATGATTTACAACTTCAGGCTTTGTTCACCTCATAATCAGGAATTATTTTTTAGTGCTATAGCATGGTTTGTATATTATTCTATTTAGCAATTTCCACCTGGTACCCAGCCTAAAAATGGGGGTTGATGGTAAATGAATCCACCTGCAAATCAGTACTAGACTGTACTATATATCTGTTTTTCTGAAAAGCTAAGAGCATTCTGCATTTAACATTATGGGACAGAGTAGTTAACTCCTGTAGTGCCAACTGCACAGTCACTATGACTTCTACAGCAGATTTGTTGTACTTGTACTGACTTCACAGTTTTGGTACAGTAGGTAATAAAATTAAATCATTTAAACACATCCACTACCTCTATCACATCCACTACCTCTATCACAACCACTACCTCTATCACATCCACTACCTCTATCACATCCACTACCTCTATCACATCCACTACCTCTATCCCAACCACTACCTCTATCCCAACCACTACCTCTATCCCAACCACTACCTCTATCACATCCACTACCTCTATCACATCCACTACCTCTATCACAACCACTACCTCTATCACATCCACTACCTCTATCACATCCACTTCAATTATATCTCAAATTCTAATAACTCATCTGAAATTAGCCCACATAATCTAATCTCCATAGGCTGATTTGGCCACACATTCTGATGGATATATATACTGTATAGGCACAACATTTAATAACCTGGGCAGAAAATGAGTACACACACAGCCAACACAACAGAATTGCACATTGTTGCACACTGGGGGAATGAAAGTGTACAATGCATATTCTATGTGATAGGAAGTTGTGATTTATTGCCTAAAATGTCTCTGTGACATTAAACACAATAATATGACATCAGAGAAATGAAGAAGAATATAAAACGTTACAGTTTAATACACAGTCAGCCTAAATAACAAGCAGCTGGACTGACTTTGATTACAGTACCAAGACATTTTGAAAGACAATATTAACATTTAATGTGTTCAGGGACAGAGATCTCTCTCCCACCATATCATCTGTTCATCTGCTGCTATTAATTATAACTAGCACATCTTTATTGAAAAACTTTTGTTTCTATATATTTGATACTGTAATCTGTGTATGTTTGTCTTATTTTGTGAATACTTGCTACTTCTAACCTATGTTTAAAAAGAAAAAGCCTTTGAACAAGAATTGAATCCCATATTGTGCTTTGCGGGAGGGATCTGATCTTTTCTCAAACAAAGGGAATGTGTCACATTTATGATTTCATGGAACTAAATGTTCCCTCACCTCTCTTTCTCATGTGCAGTCAGGACCTGGTTTCTATAATCTTTTTGTGAGTTTTAAACCCTGTGTCTCACACTACCAATGCCTCTGAGAATGCTGCTTGTTTTTACACATACATGACAAAAATGTTGGTACCCTTCTGGTAAAGAAGATAAAAAAAAGCACAATGGTCACTGAAGTAGAAACTAACTAATGAATCTGGCCTGGTACCCTTAATTTAATATTTTGTTGTGAACCATTTTGAGGCAATCACTGCAACCAAGCGATTTCTGTAACTCTCAATGAGACTTCTACACCTGTCCATGGGTATCTTGGCCCATTCCTCATGAGCAAACTGTTCCAACTATCTCAGGTTTGAAAGGTGTCTTCTCCCGATTTCGTGTTTTAGCTCCTTTCACAGATGTACATATAGGGTTTAGATCAGGGCTTTGTTCTTTATGTTTGATTTCTTTGTTTTGGATCATCATCCCTTTGGAAGACACATGACCTGCGATGAGACCAAGTTTTCTGACACTGGGCAGCACATTTTACTCCAAAATGTCTTGACAGTGTTGAGATTTCATTATACCCTGCACAGATTCAAGACACCTTGTGCTGCAAAGTATCCCCAAGACATAACATAGCCTTCTCAAATTTTCACATTGGCTACAATGGTTTTTTCTTTCTATTCTTCTTTTTTGCATCAGTTCACATAGAACTGATGTGATTAGCCAAAAAGTTCCAGTTTTGTCTCATTTGTCCAGAGGATATTCACCCAGAAGCTTTGATGCTTGTCAATTTGCATTTTGGCAAATTCCAGTCTCACTTTTTTATGATTTACTTTCAACAGTGGTTTTCTCCTTTCTCATTTTCCATTAAGTTTTCTTTGGAAAAGATGACAGATGGTATGGTTTCACACTGATGTACCTTGACTTCACAGTTCACCTTTAATCTTTTTGGAAGTTGGTCTGGGCTCTTTGCTTACCATTCATACTATCAGTCTCTTTAATTTGTCATCAATTTTCCTCTTGCGGCCACATCCAGGGAGGTTGCCTACAATCCTGTAGACTTTACACTTCTGAATAATATGTGTAAGTGTAGAAACAGGGACATCATTCTGTTTGGAGATGATCTTATAGCCTTTACCTTTAACATTCCTGTCTATAATTTCTCATCTCCTGAGACAAATCTCTCCTTAGCTTTTTTGGGTCCATGTAGAGTGTGATACACACCATGATACCAAGCAGTACAGTGACTACGTTAAATACACCCTTTAAATAGGCAGACTGACCAATTAAAAATTTGAAGACACCTGTGATGCTAATTAGTTTAAAATATCCCTATAGTCAAATTATTTTCAGTCTTTTCTAGGGGTACCATCATTTTTGTCTAGACTAGTTTCATTAGTTTGTTTTTTAAAATGATTCTGTTAAACTACAATTCAAAAGTAATGTCTGATTTTCATTAGCTGATTTTCAGTAAATTCAGATTTATTAATGCTTTTGTCCATTTCAAGTGACCATTGTTAGATTTTCTGAATGATACAAAAATTTTTGTCCATGTGTGAGATTTTCTTTCTTTAACAGAAGGATAGTAAAAAGTTTGTCCATGTGAATATCAACACATCTGTAGTTTCATGTAAAAAATGATCTAGAAATATTAAAATAGTTCTGCTTGCTCATTGAAGTATAATGATTGTTGAAGCATCTCCTATATTTGGATCTTTGTTTTATCACTTAATAAACAAAAAAGAATAACCTTCCAAAACCCACAAACACAATTTTCCTGGCACAAGATCTTGGTAAAACCTTTTCTATTACATTTCTTGGTGCTATTTTCTATAAAACAATAGAACATCACATTGGCATGAAAATACCTAAAACAAATGGTATCATTTAACACCAGATTCTGATTATTTACATTTTTGTTTTGTCTTATTTTATCTACACAATGATATCACTATTTATATTATGCATGAAAAGAAGTGCAAATTCCAATCAGAATCCTTTTACAGAGATGTGAACTGTTTTTGGAGGTGGTTCTTGTTAAATGTATATGGTAGGAAGTTTAAGTTATAAAGGGTCAAACTGATAAAGGATATAGAAATACTGTTAACAGGTGCAGCTGCTATCATGGAACTCAATACACCAAGGGGCCTGTAAGGTAATGAGTCAACAGTTCATCTCTAGTAAGGCTTTAGATTGTTTTTTCTTCACAGTAACATTTATGTATCTCTGTTGCCATCTCATGCCAACTTTTGGTAATGACTAGTGTTCATTTTTCCCAGATTTAGAAGTTTCTAGAGAACACTAGGATTATGAGTCAAATTGCCAGGTGACCTAGGTTCTAGATGGTTCCAGCCCAGGATAAGCTTAAGAGAAGGGGAATCCTAGAGAACCATTGTGCAGACCAGATGGGAACATTGTTGACAATTACCCAGGTCCTCGGCAATTACCCAGTTTGGCCCACCCTGGAAAAAACCCTAATCTACATAACTCTATGGGCTGAAAGAAGGGAAGTAAGGGACCTTTAGAGCCACTACCATTTGAGCTAAACCTCAAAGGCCTTTACAAAATTCCCTTCATTCATATAGTGTTATACATTAACAGCATAGTTCATAAAGATATGTGTTTAACCAGTATGTGTTATAATATTTGGTTACTTTTAGAAGTCTTTTGTATGATCGAACTCCATTAACCTTCTGTGTCTCATACATTAGTTTAACTTCTCTGAAATACACATCTATCACAGTAATTCTCTTGCACTAAAATATATTTGTATCACTAAATTAAATAAGCCCACAGCACACTCCATAATAGTGAGAAAACACTGCCTCTCATTTGTGACATTAACCATATGAAGCCTTGAGTCCATTCTCAGTCTGAGGGGACTGTTTGACCTTTTCTTTTCGTTTCACCATTTACCAAGTCTTTTTCTGTTATTTTTCATTTCAATTGACTTTTTGTTTCCACTGGTTTATATAGGGTCAGTAAGAAATTGTCTATGACTAAAAAGATTGATATAGATCAATATCAAGTAGTTTAAACCAGCACTCTTGTATTTTTCAGTCAAGTTCTCCTTCCATTTCATATAGATATCAATGATTTTTTTCTACAGGAAATTATTTTTGACAGGATCAATTCCAAAGGGAATAATGAGTTTTTTTTGTCAGCCTAAAAACTATTCGACTTTTTTTATCAATAATTTAGATTTGCATTATCTGATACCTTTCTACCACCAGTTCTTTTTCTCTTCATTAATGCACAAATGCAGAAAATTCTATAGAAATACCAGTTTGCAGTGGAAAAAGTGAGCTCGTGCACAAAATCTTTTGTTTTGTACCTTTAAGGGTCATGTGCCCAGCTAGGCAGAATATTACAAAACAAGAATACTTTGTAAAAAATATAAGCTTCTTTTAGACATATGCAGAAATGAATGGTTCATACATAACTGAAAAGTGTATTGTTGAACAAATAATTATTTTCTTACTTATCATATGCGTGCTGTTCATTCTTGTGTAAATTTAGCACCAATTGAAGAGGAAGGATAAAATACTGAATGTAGAATGTATACCAGAAGAGGGCAGTACTACAAAGGTCATAGATGATGAGTAACTGCAGAGGTTTAGAAATCTCACTATGTATCTAGACTATGCTGTAGTCAATACTATTAAACAAACATGAATAATAAATACCCAGTTATGTTATTTACTTAAAACTATACTGTACTCTAGCGTGCTGTAGTATTCTTATGTGTCCTTTGTGGTGCTTTCCAATATAAAATCAGTATCTGTAATATGAAAGTATCATGTGATGAAGTGTTCTTATTTTCTACCTGTGCCTTTGATATGAAATGATTAGTGGAAATATTTCAGTTATAAAGTTTACATATGAAATAGTTAATATCTGCTTAAAAATGACAAGGAATGGTTTTACCATTTTTTTTCAGTGTATAATGTACACCAGGCATATTTTCATATTTTTAAAGTTAACCATGTACTATTTGTTTATGATTGTACCCTAGGCGTGACATGCAATGACAGCATTTCCACAAGTGTGTGGTTTAGAAGGTCTATTCACTTCTGAAACTTGTAAAAACAGCTTTATTGTAGTATCTCCGAATCCATTATTACTTCATTGACTCTGACCTGGTGTACTTTAGTAACTCTATGTGTGAGCCATGCCAATGAGCTCAGTGCAGATCCCACATTAGTAGACACAATGGATCAGGATGGCCCTAAGTCCATGAGCGGTATTGCTGTAGCCTTTTATTTAAGTGTGAAATGAAGGAGTCAGGGGATGAATGTAAAGTATCAGGGCTTGCATTGGAGGCTTATTTAGCTAAACATGCTGCATAACTTTTCAACTGTGGTCTTTAGTGCAGATGTAAAGATATATAGCCCTTGTTGTGCTTTCTTCATTTTTTTAAGTTTTGTAGAATAGCAGAATTGCTCTGCAGCAGAGTTAAGCAAACCTCCATGTTGTAGTAGCACCTGCCACCATACCTTTAATATGGAGGTCCTACACCTTCAAGAATGTATTGTTTTGTGAGTCCTTCTCATACAAGCTTCTGTTGGAGGATAACTACTATTTACAATGAAATAAAGTAAAAGCAAGATGTGTCAGGCCTTGAATAAGGACACTGT
>WMED01003060.1:0-22907 GCA_019650415.1 Pipa parva
TGTTTTTACAGCTGTCCGCTGCAACTCAGGGACATCATATTGAATGTCCCTCTAAACCATTACCAGAAAAAGTGCAAGGCTTGGTTATGGCCTTAAATCTAATTACTTCCATATGGAGGTAATTAGGTAAGCCCAGCTCTTAGCCAAAAGGCCAAGAGCTAAACCCACTTTCACTGATGATCATTAAGGGGAGCAGGGGCCATTTTATAAGCAGCTAAAAAACTCAGGTAGCCTATAAAGTTATATATTATTACGCTTAGGGAGAGTAAAAACGAAAGACAAGAGAGTATAGGGGATACCTTTTATTAGCTAACAGAATAAATGATAAATGCAAGCTTCATCAGGCAATAAGATGAAACTGCGACAATTTTATACAGGAAAGTAAAAAAAACTACTCACAAAGAGAGTGATTCTGGGAATCAGTACTAATCTGAATACAGTTTATAATATTCATATTGGGGAAATAATTGGGTTTTAAACTATAACTGCACTGTTGCTGGTCATGGTTTATATTGCTGGCTCATCTTTGCTTGATATATCGTGATCACACCTGTAATAATTGTACCGATTTCAACTTTTCTCGATATCATCGCTCAACACTAGTTAAATTCTCTTTTTTCTTTTTATATTAGGTTTGTGGCACAGCCATTCTCTTACCTCTATTGTTTGGAATATTATGTATATGGTGACAGAAGGAATATAATATTCACTTGATACAGTTACAGTGACATTGAAAAGGTGAAATGACTTTACTTTGCCTGATGGAATTGGAATCAATCTGCTATTGTTCAAATGACTATACCTGTGTGAGTAGTGAAGAGAAGTGATGTCAATTTGCTTTAACTGGAATTTTCACTTTAACAAATAATCCCTTCTTAGAGAGTCTAGGCTAGGCAAAGTACACTTTAAAGTAAAATGTCGGAATTCTAAATATCAATAAATAATATTAAAGTGTTTTTTATTTCTAACTGAAATTATGTTGATAATAGAAATTGGATATTTATAGATTTTTTTCTTTAGAAATTATAAACAAATTAGATACAGTACAGAAACAGTTTCAGTTGTGGTCTCAGATGTTCTTACCTCACTACATAGTCATAGCCTTCTGTAATTGTAATTCTTAGTTAATAACCCATTTACACACATTTTCTCAAAACCAAGCAATCTTATTTTAAGTACCAAGCTTTTAGGTGGTACAGTATCAAATGTTTAGAAATCAAGATATATGTCATCCAATGACTCACTCCACTCCATTTTAGACTTTACCTCCCCATAGAAGTTGATCAGATTAGTTGCATTGATCCCTAATAAATATATAAGCCCATCTTGGATTATCTGACAAGCCATGAGTAAGGGAGAAGTCTTGAAACGCGTAGGCTTGGATTTTTGCTTTTAAAACTCTTTTTAAATGTGGATGTAATAAAGACTTGAATTTCTACGACTGGGGTGCCAGAACGTTCTTCATATTAATTTGCCGGGAGGTCCGCCATTGCTCTGAGCACCCGCAGCTACACCTAAGCAGGAGATGAGCGGTTAGTAAACCCCATTTATTTAAATATATAAGCTGACATTTTTTTTTATTGAATCACTCTGGTACAGCTTCTTTTAGTATATCTTCAAACATTTTATCTACAATAGATTATAAACTTACAGGGCTAGGCCTATCATTTCCAGGCTCCCTGTTTGACCCATTCTTGAATATTAATGCTACATTTTCTGTGCCTCGGTCTTATGGAACAAACACTATCAATACAATATAGAGTCCTTAAATATTAAAAATAATGATCTTTCTATTACAATACTTAATTCCTGTAAAAAAAAACAGGGGTGCATGCCATCTGGATTTGGTGATTTGTCTGTTTTAATATTTTTAAGGTGGCACTGTATTACATCCCGGGTTAGATATGGACCATTTAAGATTCAGTTTATTTTTCACTCTGCATTTCACCTGGCATTTCATTTTCCTCTGTGAATACAGTGAATAAATATGTTTAATAAAATTCCTTTTTTCATCATATGTCTACAAAATTCCTCTCCTGTTACTTTTAAAAGATTCAGCATTTTCTACTTTTTGATATTTATATAATTAAGGAATACTTGTGATTTTGTTTTATTATTTTGACAATGAGTTTGTCTCCAACTCTGCTACTTTTTTCTTATATAATTAAATTTCAGCCTTATAGCTTTTATAGCTGTTTTGATAGTTTAAAAGATTTATTTTTGTTAAGTATTGCCCAGAATACATTTATATTTCTTCATATTGTTTTTCTCTTGTTTCTAACTCTTCTCTAACTTTGTTCCCCATATAGTATGTACCTCATACAGGGGATATTTCATATGTTTTTAGGAATACCCCATTTTTTGCCTACACTATTATTTTTGAGGACATTTTTCAGGATAATGACATTCAGGACATATGTAAACTGAGAGAAATCTTAACTTCAGTGTTTGTGTGGTTTCTTGTCAAAAAATACCATTAAAAGACACATGGAAATATTATTATATTATAGCTTTTCCTAAGGCTAGGTTCACATGAGCGTATGAAGTGCAGCGCATCATACGCTCATGTGAAAAAAAATACGGCTCAATGCAAGCCAATGGTACTTAAGTAGTTCTGGACACACCAGTGAATGATGCGCATTTGCTGGGTCTAGAACGCAGTGTGTCGCATTTTGGCTGGCATATTATATGCTGCGCCAAAATGCGACGACACAGGAAGTGATGTGAATGCCGAGGGAGCGTTCACACTGTCGCTGGTAAGTACAATAGAAAAATATGTTTTTTTTTTCTTCACACTAGGGTATGATGCACTGCGCATCATACGCTCATGTGAACCTAGCCTAAAGTCTATTGCCAGGTCTATTGAATAATAAAAATATCAATAATGTCACACCAGATTCTTCATATTATTACTGACACAGTTCTAATACTGATTATTGTAATCCCTCAGTTGTATTCTAATTTAAATACAGCACACACACAGATAAATACTATATAATCTTTTTACTGCAAAGCTGATTTATGTAACATGGAATTACATTTTTTCTCAGTCTTTATTTGTAAATAGAAGTACCAATCACATAAAAAAAACATATTTATGGAATAAATCAAAAGGATATTTAGAAGATGTAGTTAATAATAGGAAGAAATAAAACTAAATTGTTCCAAAAAATAACTAACGGCAGATGGACCTTGAGATAGATAAAGTGCAGCATATAAGGAATAGACATCTGCTGACAAAGAAAAACAATCCGAGTGCCAAAATAAGGTGCTTAAATCTGGAAAAATTTTAAATGAATTTTTAAAAGGTATAGTACATTTAATAGTTAGAAAGCACACCAAACAGTAATTCTTCCATTATTAATATCCTATTTAAAATACAACCTGTAGACAACAATGAATAATGCACATATGGTCAAATTATTAGGTAAAAATACAAAAAATTGACAAATGTCTTTAATAATCAAAAACAATTCAGTGGGGCAACCACTGAAAAAAAAAAACCAATATGTGTGATATTTTCAGCAAGGAAAGTAACATGTTAGAAAGAGAATACTGTTGGGGAAAGAATATGCAATCAAAATCCAAAATATTAAATGGGGTTATTGACTAAAATGAAAATTCGACTGTTGAATTCTCAAACAGCGGATTCCCATAGCAAATCTGCGAGTGAGACAATTTTAAAGTTCTGATCGGGACAATTTTCTCATAGTAAAGTCGTGGCTGCAACAATATTCCCATAATAAAGTCGCGACAACAGTAGCAGTCTATTGAGACTGTCTTTAGCTGACGAATTCATACCTTTATGCAACAATTCAGACTTTAGCCAATAACCCCCTCAAAGGTGTTAATCCATCAGCAATCATTTGTAGAAAGCTTTTGAGAGATATTCTTCTGCTTGTCTTATACAATTAACTATTAGTCCATATAAAGTATCATAAATACTGCAGTACTCATCTTTTTTACTATTCAACTGGACTAATATGGCGTAATCCATTTTTTGTGTTACAGAGGTCTAGTAACCCATAGCAAAAATAATCTGTTGTTCAGGCTTCCTACCAGCGGAAGCTAACAGCAGACTGGATGCTATGGGTTGCTAGACATCTAAAAAGATTGCTCCTGTTGAGAAATTCCTATAAAAGTGTGATAACAGGGTTTATTTGTCACCAAAATATTATTTTGTCTGTGCTTTAAAACACTGGATGCTGCTTAGAAATATAGGTTAGCATTAAAAAAAAACCTTTCTTTCATTCATTCTAAAAAAGTTCTAACAATATTTGTACCTGTGTTTGCTTGATTGCTTTATCAAATGCAACAATCCTATCTCACTTTATGGCTGAGTACTTTATAATAGGAAGATATCCTGAATCAGGATATGGTACCATACTGATAATATTGTTGTTTATCATTGTAGCCTGGTGTGTTTATCAGAACAGAGCCTTGATAAAACCAGTGCAAAGGCAGAAAATGGAACTCTGTCAAAAGGGTAGAAAAATACCAACTTTCAGTACCAAAAAATAGTGCAGTGCCATTTGTGAAAGTGTCAGAAATGAAATAGGATTTTTATTTTAAATGGAAGATTTTCAGATATTAGTAGTAAAGAAACAGGTGGTGTTCACCTCACACTGTTCCACACTTGTTTCCTTTCCCTTTCTAAGTGCAAACAAAAAACTATAACCGCCCCAGCAAACTTACAATTTATCTCTCATTTTATATGTTAGATTGTTAGAGTTAGATTGTGAGAGTTAGATTGTGAGAGTTAGATTGTTAGAATTAGATTGTGAGAGTTAGATTGTCAGTTCATTTTTTTGTAGATTGTTAGTTTGTGTTTGATTAGATTGTTACAATTATATTGTTACTTTGTGGATAGTTTATTAGTTTATTTTTTTGTAGATTGTTAGTTTGTTTTTGATTAGATTTGTTAGTTTTATGTGGATTGTTTGTTTTTTTGTGGACTTTTAGTTTAGTTTTGTTTACAATGTTAGTTAGTTAGTATTTTTTGTATTTTGTGTGTTTTATTTATTTATTTTACAGGTTGTGTAATGGGCTGACACCCCACTAGTTAGGGGGTGCTGGTCCACTTCTGTCCCTCACCCCATGGATAGGTAAGGGGTGAGGGACTATGGAGGGACATAATTAGGTTAGGGCCCACATCTCCATATAGTGCAGATGGGGTTGGGGGCCATGAGAGAGGGTCAGCAATTGACCCCCTCCAGGTGAGGTACCCCTGCCCACCCTTGGCTAAAGGGGGTGGGGGTTAGTCCTGACCCCCTTGCTAAATATTGATGCCACCCTACCCCAATTGGTTACCGGGGTAGGGGGAAGGGGAGGGGGTCTGGTGGGACCTCCTTCTAGTAGTAATCCCCCACCCCTGCTTAATGGTTGGTTGGAGTGGGGGGAATAGGGGTCCGGGACCCTTAAAGTATTATTTATGTCCCTCCTAGCCCACAGGGATATGTTAGTAGGGGAGAAGGAACAGCTCCCTGGGAGCCGCTCCTACAGGTAGGGAATCCCCCACCCTGTATAGCTCTGGAGGATGGTGGGAGAATGGGGTTCCCAGGGACCCCTTGTTTTTGTTTCTGGAGGCCCCCATACCCTGCAGGGGCACAGAGGGGCAGGGGGGAGGGTTCATGGAAGCAACTCCTATGGAACCGCTTCCTGCACTTAGCGATCCCCTCACTCAGCCTAGCGGTAAGTGAGGGGTGATACTGCTTTCCCTGTGGATAACTGGATTTGTTATTTCTGATCTTCCAGGCTGGATTTCAAACCAGTTCATGATCCTACAAAACCAGCAAAATTCATACAGATTCCACTTAAGAGCCAAAACAGAGAACATGGTCATGATGTTGCGATTACAGATTCACAAAGGATTATTATAACATTTGAAGGGCATATTTATCGATACCCAGTAAGATTTTTTTTTTCGTTACTAGTGATCTTGTTGGAAGTACTTTTTTTTTCATTTCTTTTATGATTTACATTTTTGGACCATTCCCCTTTATATAGCAAATCCTGAATAATAATCTGTGCAAACCATTGTGTGACCAAAACAAATCATGTAAAAGAGGAAAAGTTTCCATTAAATTGAATTAAAATGACTGAACATGTAAAAAAAAATCTAAACTTTTGCAGAGGATTATTACCTTGCAAGCATTTATAGCATGTGTAGATATGGAGAGATCTGGGAAAGGTTAAAATAGAAGTAGTAGATCACTCCAGAACAACACCCTCTTCCATTCCTTTCTTGACATGAATTTACACAATCAGTCCAGATGGCAATGTTTTGTTTCTACTGCAATGTTCTTTTTGTTGTTTGTTTTGTTTTGGGCTTTGTTCTTTCAAGGTTGATGTATAGTAGAAGCTTTGTACCATCTGCTAGCATCAATGTTACTTTTGTTTTATTTCTTATTAGGTTTTGTGAGTATTACCTTTCCAATTTTACTGGGAACCATACCATTTATGAGATCTAGATTTGAATAAAATCGAGGGTTAAAGACATGATTCTGCTTATCTCTATCTTGAAAATGCTAAAATATTTTATTTCCCATTGGAAGCATTTGTAAGTATCTGGGCTAAGCTTGTAGACATTTCCAGGGTGAAATTATTAGTTAGCACGAACTTTCTCCATTTTCTATATCTAATGACCTTAAGTCTTTTTTCTAAGTTGAAGAACAGGCTAATTTATCTTGTGACAGGAAATGCTCTTCATGAGGATCATTAATAACCACAACCACCTGTTTTTTGCAGTCGTAATTTTTTTTTTTCAGAATTCTTGTATGAAACAATTACTGAGGAAAGCAACAGAAATCAGAAAAAAAAGTTATTATTACATGGGGGGCAATTTCAAATCATTTTGCAGTTTATCAACACTTTTTAACGTTACTTTTCTGTACTGGACTTTTTGATTTCTATGGGACTGAAAAATTATTGACATTGAAAAAGGTCAATAGATATCGATCAACTGAAACTGGCACACTTTGCAGTATTTTCAGTATAGTTCATCTTCCACTGCACATCAGTACTAATATTCTATTTAAACTGGAAACGAAAGGGCGAAAGTTATTAAAGTCCAAAAGATCAAGATTTGTCTTTTCAAGATGATCCCGCGAGATTTCGAGTTGAACCCACAAGATTACGAGTTGATCTCATGAGTTTATAGCGGGAACAACTCGAGATCTCGCGGGATAAACTCAAAAATACTGAGATCTGTCTTTTTGACTTTAATAACTTTTGCACAGTGGCTAAATGACTGGACCATCTCCATAAGAAATAATGGGTCTTCAACAGCTTCAACAGCTTAAAGCAGGTAAACATTTAAATGTATTGGCTTTATAAATAGACAAAACTAGCAATATCAATATATTGCCACTATTTTACCTGCTTTATCTGGTTGAAAAACTTTTCAAATTTTATAAATATCCTCCTTAGGTATAGGAAAAAAGCTGAGATGGCCTTTTTTAAAGATCATCTAGACACCAAGGGGGTTATTTACTCAAGTCCGAGTTGTTGCATATAGGTGTGAATTCGCCAGATAAAGACAGTCACAATAGACTGCTACTGTTGCAGTCGCGTCTTTATAATGAGAATATTGTCAGTCATGACTTTACAATGGGGAAATTGTCGCAGATTTTCTATGGGAATCCGCTGTTTGCGAATTCGACAGTCGAATTTGCACCCTAGTGAATAAACCCCAAATGTGGATAAGGAAGACCCTATATATAGTAATATATAGTTTATTCTACTTATACATTGATAAATAGGAAAGAAGTAAAGAAATTACTTTACAAGAATAATGTGGAATAACACCTTGTCCCTAAGGAATCTATCTGAGTCTGAGCAAGTAAAAAGCGGCACTATTTCCCTCTAAACTAATATACATAACATATATCTTTACACCATATTATTTATGTTTGTATCTCAATTTATTTATGCACATTAAAGTATTTTTTCCCCTTTTTTTTAATGCTGTATTAAAGTTGATGACCAGCTAGGCTGATTGGAATTTTCAGTGTTCCTACTGCTGATTTAACAGACATTATACAAAGTCCAATCAGATGTGTGAATTGAACTCTGCAGGTTCACACAGGTGTAAATGCACTAGTGCACAGAGGCTGAGCTTGAAAAAAATGCATGCCGCGAATCCCTTTGCAACTTACCTGTTCCGACCACACTAGCACTAAATGTGACCGCTCGCACGAATGTTTGCCGTTGCTTATTTGACAGACATGCGTACACGAAGCGAAGAATGCAGCCAGATAGGAGGAGCTATAAACACAGAGGGAGCATTCACGCTGGGTCGGGTAAGTGCCATAGTAAAGTGTGTCCTGAATATATGCCGCCTTGAATTTGCTGGTGTATTTTCGGGATGCACTTTTCTATAGTGCGCTGGTGTATTTACGCCAGTGTGAATCTGGCCTCAAGAAAACAGACTTTCTGCTGTAAAACAGAATGATTTTAAAGAAAGATTAGAATAGGAAAGTATAACAACATTAGCAATACAGATCATTTTGTATAACAAAGTGCTCACACCTAGAAATGAGAACTTCAGTGTTTTTATACTCAGATTTTGAACCTTGATACGTGGTATTTTAAGTTCAGTGATATCCAGATCCTATTTAAATAGATGTAATTGGATTGACTTTTTCATTTAACCTTTGTGTGATAGGGTTATCTTTGTAGAAATCCTACACCATGGTGGATAATTATAAAAGTCAAATTTTTTTTTGACCTCTTCAAGCTGATGAAATATCTGCAATATATCAATTCGCTAATTTATAAATCCATTACACCAATTTTTTTTTTTTTTTTTTTTTTGCTGAAAAGTGTTAATTTGCTTTCAGCTGGCAAAAAAAAACAATATTATTACGTTTCGAGTAGAACCAATAATTTGAAAGTAAAAAAATACTCCCTCCTTAATAACACAGAGACGGTATTAAACAGAATTTGTATAATATATAGGAATATAGTTAAAGCAACTGAATATCGCAGCCATTTTACTGAATTAGCTATAATTTATACAGATTTTAGAATTTTCTTTTCTGCTGAATATAAAAATCCAATGACTTGAAGACAATAGGAATGTTTTTCTCCTCTAAAAGATTCATTAATTGCATTTGCAGATGGTCAAAACTGTATTTCTTTAAGGTGATGAGCCTTGAACCTCTTAGCTATGATTATTCAAAAATTGCTAAGTACATAATGCAAGTCATATTCCTTCTTTACTTACCTCTAATTATTTTAATAGATATTATTATTCCAAAAGGATATTTAGAGAAAGAAAAATATTTGTCTTCAGAATAATACACTGTTGTTAGAATGCCTAATTATTTTTAATAATTATAATATATTAAAGAACTAGTACAAACAATATAACCTTAGAACATTTTGTCATAGTCACCCTGATGCAATTATTAAAATGTCTTAACAAATGTTTTAAATGTAAAGCAATCAGCAATCATAAAATTATTAATAACCATACATAGATCTGATCCAATTTTATTAAGTAGGAGAAACAACAGGGACATGGCAGGCATCAATGCAAGCTGAAGATGAGTTTCTGAGATGCTTGCTGTCCCCTGCTTTCCTTAAAATATTTTGTGGGTGAGAGTAAATTCATGAGTTCCCACATAATGCTGGATTGCCTAATAGGAAAAGACAAGATGCTAAGGGAAGTATTTATATTAGTATATGTACAGTAATTTGAAAAGTTTAAAGCATATTTAAAAGTGCTTTGCTGTAGGACAGTGGCAGAAAGTGCGGCTTGCGAGCCACTTGCGGCTCTTTAGCCACCTTGTTGTGGCTCGGAGCACACTGCTGATGCTACGCCCAAGCCCTGCACATGACCGATGACAGCTCTTCTGATTGGCCTTCGGTGGTCATGTGATCGGGAGAAGGCATGCTTCCCTCCTCCAGCAGCTCACAAAAAAGTTGTCGCCACTGGAGGAGGGAGTGAAATGGCTCCCTCCTCAAACAACTTTGCCGACCCCTGCTATAGGAGAAAAGGGGCCTAATCTAAGGTCAATTCCTCAATAAGCAACTAGGGATAGGGTAATCTAGGAACATAACATACTTAGTTTGTAATTTAGGAAAATAAGCACAGTGGGTGAACTTCAGTAGTGATGCCTCCCATATTTTCATTTTACACTTAACTGATAGTTGAGTGGTATGGAAAAGGTTGGAAACTCAATCCCCTTCAAGGGCAGTGCGGTGGCTCAGTGTTTATCACTGCTAAAGGGTAAAGGGTGGTGGCATAGAATCCAATGAACTACTGCATTATTAGTACCACCTATTTCATTGAGAAATGGGATAGCTGTTTACTGGTCTTAGCGTTGTAAAATAACATGAATTTTGAAGAGGTTGTTGACCTTGGATGTGATTTTTAGTTTACTGTAAATTGTGACATTCTATAACAGTTTTAATTCTGTTTACTTTTGTGGTTTATTATTACTTATTTTATTTTATTTTGTATTGATTTGATTTTGTTTTAATTATTTTTATTATGGGAATACCCAATTTATAAAAAAAAATCCTTTTATAAAACAGATTCCTTAGTTTCATTTACAGAATACAATATACATGTTTTGAGGCTAGGCTTATACCCTTAATCCATGTACATATTTAGCAGGGCTTTTTTTTTTTTTTTTTTAAATCTCTGAAGCTGATTTGGTCATTTGAATAAAATGCATCATCTTATCCTGTTCCATCAACAGTAGTTCTCCATTGGGCTACATGCAAATTATTAGTGTTATTTTCATTCATTCTATTGGATTGATGCAAAGTTAATCTTGTCACAAATTGTTGAATGACAAATCTAGCCCAGTTATATCTATAGATTATAACAAATCAGGAGTGAAATGAACACTGGCAGTAGAGAGGGCTTCCAGAATGATTTGTGGAAATGTTTTGCTAGCAAAAGCTCATCTTCTATGGCAAAGTACAAAAACCACTTCTATTATGGAAGAGACAGGACAATGTCAGATCATAGAGGTCACTTTGGAAATCTGTGTAATGCTGCATCAATAACTGATCAGCAAATCCCTCTGACATAATCTTTCACAGGTCAGAATATAATCAACCATAGATGCAAAGACATTATGAGAGAGAATCTGATCTTGAAATCCAAAGGTCTAAAGCCAAAACCATCAGGTAATTAAATATTTATTTGTAAGATCATCTGCAGGCAAAGCACCTGCCAAGAGGTGATATTATAATTGAATCTTCCTTTGAATTAATTTACCTGCTCAGAGAGAAAAATGGAAAAAAATAGTGTACTGGATTCACAAGTTATAGAACCGGTATGAAAATATACACTGGGGCATAATAGTGGTAATTCGAATTACATTTATTGATTTTGTTTGACCAACTGCTCAATAACTAGCTGCGGTTCATTAATAAACAACAGGAGGTGATTGCCTTCAGTTTTCATGTAGAAAAGGAGGTTATACAGGGACCAGTGAGGAAAGGCATGCTAAATGCAACACATATTAAAAACAAAAAATAGGTTATCTGATGAACAAGGACAGAGAAATAGAGAATACCTTCTAGTTCAACAGAGTTCTAGTCAAAGTCACAAGATATCAAAACACCTAGATATCAAATAAAGTCACAGGCGGCAGATAAAAGAGAGAGAATTCTATCTAATGATAGACAACCACCCAGGAAATTGTCTGCAACAGCGACCATACCAAGGTCCAGTAGCAAGACAGCCTTGGCCTCCTTTCTCCTATCACTGCAATGTATTAGGGAAGATGTTGCCTTATTCAGATGTGTTTGATATCCAAGCATTTCTACCATAAATGTTGTATGATACGTTAAGGTGGTTCCTGGACATCATTTTTGCTTTGCAGCACTGCTGTCCTGGGCCTGAGACACCCCAGGGCATATTTTCATCCATGCTTGTGATGGTTTTCTGAATTGGTCATTGTGTGTACTTGTGTAGGAAAAACAGATTGGTAGGGATTAAAATGAATACTTAATATTCACAATGAACTGTGAAATATGCTAGCAGTGCATCACACAATGTATTGTAGTTTGACATAACCGCTACTACAAAGCTTTCACCTATTTATGAAGCTATTAAGTTGCCTGGTTTAGGTAGGTGAAAACCCATTATTCCATATGTAGTTGGTTCTGCTACAGTCGGATTTGTTTTTCTGTTGAAAAGTGATCTGAAAAGGAAGGGGATCTGCAATGAAACACTGAAAAAAGTGCCAGGTTCAAAAGATCAGTATTTATCAATCATTTATTTTTGGTCCTATATAAATCAGTGGAATCAAAACATCCAGTAATCTAAAATTATGGTGAAAAGCATTGATAAACAATACAATGAATACATTGAATTTTCTAAATATCCATTAGTATGGAATCCCAGTACCTACAGTTCCCAAAGCATAAGTTTTGGCATAAAAAATATGTTTGTGTGCGACTGTAACAAGGGCAATGCTAGTATATAAATCACTTCAAATCCCTTTAATAATTTGTTGATAAGGATCTCAACTCTTCTCACCCTGCTGTACAGCAAGAGCTATGAGAAATAGAATGGAGGAATAGATAGCTTATTATTGCTCACCTACATTAATTATTTCAGACCCTATATTTACACAAACATGTCAAATTTAAACCCTATTTATATATTAGTATAATTAATAATGGATGCCTATATAGATTGATATTTTTTTCTACCAGTAAAGATACAATGCTTAAATGTTAGCTAAGATAGACGGTCAATTACATTTCAAGTGACTATTTGAAAAAGTCACTTTTTTTCACATCAACCTGTCTTCAAAATGACAATTTCAATCATTTTTTTCTTTAAATGTCATCTAAATAGCTCATCACTTTGTGAAGACGTTTTTTTTTTCCAATCAGTTGATTCCTTCCTGCACTTATTATCCACTCGCCAAGAGGTAATAAAACGCACTTGTATAAACAGTTTAATATTTAATAGCAAAAACACCATAGCCACTCTGGCAGGTAACTGGTGGAAGACGTGGGATAAATACATGAAAACTGCATTGTACTTACCATCTCAATCGAGGTTCAGGGGAGCCTAGCAACATTACCTATTGGTAAATAAAAGAGTGTGAAAAGACCAATTAAAATAACAGTAACACCAAAAAAACTGAAATGCCTCAAATGCACTAAATATTTAGTATTCTATTTTCAATCTACATTGATTCTACATTGTGTCTATAAAATATTAATTAGATTTTAAAATTGGGCTTTTTGGCACACTTTCTAAATAATTAAAGCACTATAGAAAACAATGGGACTGGGGAAGGTCTTCGTAACGTCATGGTGGCTATCCGTAAAGATAAGAAGAGAAGAATGCCATTACGTTCGTCAATTCAGCTTCAAAGGTGACATTTTGAAAAGAGCAGTATTTGAATAACTGCCATGCCAATCCAAATGGGATTTTATTTTTTCTGTCGTTATTGGTACTTGAAATATGAAATATCAGTAAGAGAACTACATTCAAAAAACACTATTTGAATGAAGGTGCAGTGTGGGTCACTTGTATTGGAGAAGAGAAGCAGTATCACCTGGTGCTATGCTGGAACTTACTGGAAATCCACTTGTAAATGTGCAAAATTAGATGCTAGGGTAAATTTTAGTTTTTGTTAAGAAAGAATTGCTTTTTTTTGTTTACTAATTTACGCATTGTAATTCACCTTTTCATTAGTCAAACTAATTTGATTTAAATGACAAGTTGTTGTTTTTTTGTTTGTTTATAACTCATCACTCAGTTGAATCATTTATCCACATACAGTATGTAACATATTTCTGCATCTTCCACTCTGCCATTAATGGAATAATTATAAGATGCACTGGGTGACATTTGCTTAATTATGATCTGTATTATAGGATATTTGCTTTTCTCAGAGACTTATTGACAAAAGTAAATGCCATCTTTTTTTTTTTTAAGGTACATCTATGACAAAATGACAGTGACCTACATTCAAATCCGTTCTGCTTCAATAACAAATCCTCATCTTTATTAGTCATTTCCTGGTCTTTGTGTATAATGTGTCTTGCCTATCTTTTCAATGATTATCTCAAAACGACTCACCATTTATTAATATCCAGTTCTAGAAACCTTGGATTCTTGCAAAGAAAATAAATCTTGTGATAATGATCTACTCCAGGTTGTAGTTATAGCTTGTACCTATAGGAATACACTCTTAAATACTTTATAACTATTTATGCTAGGTATTTAGCAGAAATGAACCATTCCCCTCCCCCACACAGCAGAGCTTGTTACTAATGTGCTCTGAGACTGCACTATAGACTACACTGGTTTTCTATCCAGCTATGCAATGAACTAATGCCCTATCATCCCTGCATTATGTGTATTTTAACACTTCCACAACTTTGCATATTTAGAAAACTCTATGATGTAGAAACTTCACATCCAGTTTGACATTTTATGATGGTTACAAACTTATGCATCCTTTTGCAGTACTTTGTGTATGCATGCACATGACTTTTGCCTATTTGGGGGCATGTCAAAGTAGCAAATTGTGAACAACTAGTGACAATGCTATTCCTTGTAATCTATCCTGTCTATTCATAATATTTTGTCATTAGTAAAAGAAACTATGCCTTTTTTCGGACAACTCATTGTATAGCATCCGCCGCTGTTTGCTTCTTTGCCAAGGAGAAGCGCTGGTTAGTAATTAAGGAGTAGCTAATTTGCATCTGTTGGAGAATAGTAACACAAAGGATACGAATTTGCTACACCTGGGAGTTCAAACTTTCATGAATAAGCTTTTTTAATCTGCAGATCAGATCATTACTTTAACAAGATTTCATTTAGAAATGCATCCTGCAGGGCAATGAAAATACAGCTACACAGCTCTAATTCAATACTGAGCCACACCTGGTTAAAGGGATGATATGGTTAGCTTATTTCTTAGAAATCTTCTTTCAAAGTGGTGAAATTAAAAAGTTATTTAGATCTATTAGGTGAACTTGATCTGCAGTTTGGGATTCCTTCTTATCTCATTTAATATATGTAAAACCAGTATTCCGATTCAAAAAAACAGTGCAAGATTATACTGGAAGCTATGTAGCCAAGGATAAGGTGTATTTCATACATCTCTCCCTTTTAAAGGTAATGGTGTTATCCATGTAGTATGCAACTGGACTATCCCTTTAATGCCAATATCTCTAAAATTCCTATGCTGCAAAGCTTGCTGATAATAAATTAGTTCAGGTGTAGTTATACATCTATCTATCATCTGTATCTATCTCTATCTAGTTCTCTCTCTATCCGTATCTAGATTTCTCTCTATCCGTGTCTCTATTCATTTTTTGGGTGCCATTCCCATATAAGCACTCCTTCCATGAATATTTGTATGACGTCTAAACATTATTATTTATTTGCAAAGAAGGCATTATTATTAAGGTATTATTTTTTACAAATTCATATTGGTTCTTATTCCATTGACAGAGATGTGCTACTAAGGTGCAGCACTGAAAAGGACCTGAGCTGATTCAGGACTAAATATACAGCCTTACTTGATATCAGACTGCACATTTGGTTAGACTGAACAGTCCTTGGCACAGCCTTTATATGCAAGATCCAGATGAGGTCACTAGATACCCCTTCTATGGTGTACCTACTCACATTCCTATACAAAAGGTAAAGATACCTGATTAAACAAGTTAAAATATATCTATCTATCCATATATAAATCTATGTCACTCTTTGTCTGTCTCTTTATCTATCCATCTCTATCTGTCTGTCCAACCATTCATCCATTCACCCATCCATCCCTGTCTACGCAATGTTATTTATTTATTACCAGGTGATTGCTCCCTACTTTTTTATAGATAAAGTAATGATATCATTACCATTATTCAGAATATTACTTATTTACATTGAACTATTTGTATTTGCAACACACAAATCATTGTGCTAATGTTGTGCTGATTCGACTGTCATTTACATCAGTTCACACTTCCACTTGACCAGAATTAATTTGAATATGGGCTTTTTTAATCCAAACTAATCTGTTAGTGGAAATGACACTAATCTGACTCTGAGCAATGTGATCTTGTATTACTTATATAAAAACACAGGTGATTTATAAACACACATAAGAGCAATTGGTGGTTTAGGAAATGTAGCTATAGGACACTGGGGTTAAAGACAACTGAATTTATCACTGACCACTAACTTTACCTAGCTCGCAAGATGAAAAAGTCATTATTAATTTATGTACAAAGAATTTATTGGTTGTTAGGTCACTACGTTGATTCCTGTTGTTAGATCACTGTTGGTCTAATACATTAGACTTAGCAAAAATCTTTTAAAACATGTAAGACTCTCAGTGACCAGGAATATCAAGACTAAAATTATTTCAAATATGTTTCAGGCTAATTGCAATGTGACCATTTCTGTTGATTTCCACATAATACGAATATTACCAATTTTATGTGTTCCTCTCTTTTGCAATATATAAGCCTTTCATTTTCCTAAAATTGCAGTCTCTAGCTTGAACACCTAATACATGCTGGGTTGACTTGTTTTTTGTTTTTTTTTGAGTGCGATATTTATGTGTTATAAATATCAGAGCTCAAAGCAATCATGAGAGAATCATGAAAGAGCCATTTAATGAATATTAGTTAGTGATAAAATTGAACCATGCAGACATAACAGGAAATGAGAATGTAACAAAATATATTTTACAGTGAGGCTCTAACAAAAAAATAGGATGTTATTTAAAGTGTCTTTCGGCACCTCAGTTGTTAATCCATTTTAGACAAGAATGCTTTTTATGCCCAATTTTCTTTCAAACTTACTGCAAGTAAAATGATTACTGTAGCAGAGTTTCCATATATCATTTTCTATGGCATGCACTGTAGATTGAAAGAGTTTGGCTTTGAAATAATAAAGAAAAGCTCAGTACATCTATACTTGAACAAACTGCTATTTCTGCTCAAAAAACAGAAATTGTTGTTACCATAAATAACACCTGAAATCAGCATCCCAGGTTTATTACACCAAATTTCATTAAGTAGTGCATAGTGTATGGCTGGGCATAAACTCCCAGTGTACTGCAAAGAGACACTTTATTGAACCAATAGACTGTTAAGTATTACAGTTAATATTACATAGAATTGTTTATGTGTTCAGGCTATATAGAAAGAGGAGTACTGTAAGTAGCAGACAAAAAAGAAAATTATTATTCTTATTATCGGCACTGTAATAGATCTTTGGCTTACAGATTTACCAAACACAGTACCTAACACTATTTAAAGCGATATTAGCTTTACAAATTCTCCTAGTAAAAAAAAAAAAAAATACTTTTTCCTATTTGACAAATCTATTGCCCACACTGTACTGTTTTTGTGTGACTCGAGATGTGCAGTTTGTATAAAACTGTCATGTAAAAGTATAATTTACTGACTTTGTGCAAGTCTCTTATCTCAAGCCATGTGATAATAAACTCAGCAGAGAAAATAATGAATTTTTTCCTGTACCATACCTTGTGTATGGTTATCCTTGGCTAAAGATATATATCGCAGTTATAAGCCTGATGTCTCATCAGGCAGTGCTAATGGCTACAGAATTCTAAAGTCAACAGACTGCCTCCTGCGGGTCTCCATAGACTTAGTTCACATGGGCTACTGCCCCAAAGTTGGTCAAAATTGGTCAAAAGGCTGTATACCACTAAAAAAAATACCTTCACATGGACTTTGTTGTGGTACAACGACTCTTTCAATGCAGTGCAGGTCTATCATGGTTCTCAGGAGGTGGTCTACCAAGTCTGAAAACCACAGGTGATCGCACCACCTGCTGTTCTAACAGCTGAAAGTTAAATGAGATAAGACTGTTGTGCTGGTAAAGAAGTGTGATGGACATGCTTATGGACATTATATATACTCAATAATCTATATGGACATTATATATCAGCTTTATATCTATATGAACTTTTATATCTCTTTTATATCTAGTTTATAGCTTGCAAGGATAATTTCATATACTCTTGCTGTAATACATTTATCAGAAGCATATGTTGTAAGTAATTGAATAGTTGTCTCTTTTGTAACATGTTTCGTTAAGCTCATAGACATGTTGGCACATCTTAGAAATCTGTGCCAAGTAGGAACCTGGTCAAGTCTGTCACGTACGCATACCACAATATTAACATATAATAGCTTTTAACCAATAATTCACATAGCAACTAGCTTTGAACCAACCAAAAGGTCATGTAGCAAGTGATGGGTGTCAATAGATGAGAAATGATGATTTTGGGTAAATAAACGTGTAACCAATAAATTTAGGAAGCTTTTCATATGTAACAGACTCCGCATGTGTTATTTTTAGATAAAATTTCTCCAGGTCAGCCTGTAATACTCCAAATAATTAATACTTTGGTTATGGCTAATATGGAACCCAATAAGAAAGAAGTAACTTGTCGGTTTACGACAACAGAAGCTGCACACAACTGATTCTCTATGTATGCACAAACATTCTGTATTGTTTAAAAAACACGGGTAATTTCTTTCACAGCTAATCTAATTTTCTAAGCCACATACTTTTTTTTAAGGGACAGACACTTTTTTCATAATTCCTTTTAAAAGGTAGAATTGGGTATTTGTTATTATGTATGCATTAACTAGTACAAACAAATGATTAATAGTGATAAATAAAGAAACTGGTGGAGTAATGGGATTGCTCCTGGCATCAGCATGGATGGGTTGCCACCTATGGGTATTATGAGGCCAAGAATTTTGATGAGTGCCATCATTATGAAAAACACATTTATGGCGTACGAAGTGCATGTTCCATATATAAATGAACTAAGTGAGTAGATTAGAAGGTAACCTTGGAAATTACTTTTCTTCATATTTATTAGTTTGAATAAATCAGAAATTGGCTATGGATATGTGGCAATAGTCAAGGCATGACAAGTTAATTAAAATCTCAGTGAAGCCTCAAATGAGAATAGGACAGTAAAAGGTCAAAAAAACATGTCTTTGTTATTTAGTTTAATGTACATGAAAGTGTAAGGTGATAGAGTATGCAACAGTAAGTGTATTAATTTGTCCTATAGTATATATTCCTATTCCTTTTTTAATTATTATTTTTCAATAGAACTGCACAATGATGAATATTAGGAGCTTTAGGATATAGAGTTAGATTCTGTATATCTCTGATTGACTGTACAATGTACTAACTGTGTGATTGCTATCACGAGAGAGGGTGGCGTATGTGCAATTTAAACATTTCTGCATCACAATAAATGCCATAGCAATGCTGATTTAATAATGGTTTGAACAAAAGCAGTTCCAAACAACAGGGTTGCAACTGTTTTGAACTAAAGGTAAAGCAGGGGTGATCATGTCATTTGAAACATTTATTTGGGATATTTCAGTGTTTAAACACAATTACTATACAGAAATGCATTTAAATTTACTGCCCACCATCCTCTGCCTACCATCCCTCCCTCCCCTGCCCTCCTATCTGCAATCCCTCCCTTGCCTGACCTCCTGCCTGTTTCCCTTCTGACCTTCCTCCAGTGTACCAATGAGCCGCCTCCTGTCAGCGCTTCTCCAGACTGAGCAAGGTTGAGAATGACGGCTCTCCTCAGTGGATGGGGTTGGCGTACCGGCACCCCCCCTACCCACACCCTGCAGCAGCTAAAGAAAAGGAACATTCGCTCCATAAGACTCACGAGCAGCCCCCCCCCAATTTTTGGGAGAAAAAAAGCACATCTTATGGAGCGAAAAATACAGTAATCAACAGGAGTAATAATTTACTGAAGCCTAGCATCCCAGAGCAACCAGATGACGACTATTCTAGATTCTTTATACCAGTAAATGCCAAAGTTTGACTGATTGCTATGGGATATTAGAGCTCCAGTAATGATTTTCCCTGTTGTTGAATTCCACAGACTGTTGATAGATTGTGATGAGGAACTGGAGTACATACTAAGGTGCCTCAGAAATATTTTTAGAGATATCTAAAAGTTATGCATGTGAATGTTTCAGTTGTATTAGTCCAACTGCATTAATAGGAAATATGAGTATTGACATATTAAGTGAAACTTTATTTGGACTAAGAGTTCCTTTTTAGCAAGTCAGAACAGTAATAAAGAGTACAGTAGACAATTTAAACATGCTGGGCAATGACAGGATAAATGACAAGCAGTCATGAAAGCCAAGTGTTAGCATACTAAAATCTAAATACGTAAAAATGATAAAAACCTATGCAAGGGAATAGTTAAGGAATGGTATAGCCAGAGCCTTGGGAACAAAATTCAATACGAATGTATAACCAGAGAAAAATATGCAGATAAATCAAATGAATACAACAAATAAATTGATTTAAAATAAATGAATGTTCTAAAAAGTCCAAATAGAAGTCCAGAGGGATAAATAATATTATAAAACTTTAAATGATAAAGCCCAATGAAATTAAAATTGATGCTCCTACGCTTGTACCACAGAGGTCATCTGCCCCGTAACCTCACAAATGAGAAGGTTCAGTTGGTTCTGAAAGTTCAGAATTAAGTGTCAGCGCAGAAAGTGCTATAAAGAAGCACTTATAATTTGAGGAAAGGATTTCCTTTCTGGATGCAAAGCAGGCAAAACGTCCTCTTCAGTGTAAATATGCAAGAAGAAATGCCAAAGGAAAGACCATAGTGTAGTAGTGCAATATAAAAGTACAATCATAGCAATGAGTACTCACAAACATGATGAAAATGTAAGCCAGAGGTCCCCAAACTTTTTACACAGGGGGCCAGTTCACGGTCCCTCAGACCTACGGAGGGCCGGACTTTAAAAAAAACCTATGAAAATCCCTATGCAAACTGCACATATCTTATTTTAAAGGAGACCTAAAGTCAAAATATAAAAAACAAGTGTTAAAATACTTACCTTATACTGAGCAGATTGATTACAGTTACAGCATGAGCTGTGCTGAAAATACCCGGCTCCCGATGCCTCCCCTTACGCCTCCTGCACAACTCGCTTTCTGACACAGATGGCAGTGTGCAGCTCCATCTTCTCCTTCCCCGGACTCATACATCATCACGCTCATTGCGGGGAGTGTTCTCATTGGCCCCCGCATTGAACGTTTGATGATGTTTAAGCCCTGAAACACCCAAGGTGTTACAGGGTGGGAAGAGCTGCGATGCTGGCTGCCAGTCAGCCAGCGCTGTGAAGAAGTGTCGGGGGAAGCATCTGGTGCCGGCTAATTACATCACAGCTCATGCTGTGACTAATCAATCGACTCAGTATAAGGTATGTATTGTAACACTTGTTTTTTATTTTTTGACGTTAGTTCTCCTTTAAAGTAAAAAAAAGGGAACAAATATAATATTTAAATTACACTTTGCTGCCTGACCCACAACCCCTCTCACACTGTGCTGCTTTTCCCCCACAACCTCCCATACAACACTGTGCTGCTTTCCCCAACAACCCCCCTCCCACACTGTGCTGCTTTTTCCCCAACAACTCCCCTCCCACACTGTGCTGCTGCCTTCCCCACAACCCCTCCTTATTCCATGTCCTCTAAAGTGGGGGCACTATCCTGGTGCCCCCTTCTTTTCCATCCCTACCTCTTCTCCTGCTTGGCTCCATCTTCTGTAATGATTACAGCTATAGCGCTCCTCACTTCCTCCCCTCCGCCGCTTCCTGATGATGTGTAGTTACATCATTAGTATGCGCTGGGGGAGGAAGAGGGAAGCGCTGTAGCTGTAATCTTTACAGCAGAAGGAGACGGGCTGGGGACGAGGTAGGTAGGGAAAAGGAGGGGGCAAGCACCAAGATTGCTCCCCCCTCCTGCAGCGCCCTGTCTACTCCTAGTCCCAGCCAGGTAAATGGCCTCAGGGGGCCGGATGCGGCCCACGGGCCGTAGTTTTGGGACCACTGATGTAAGCAGTCACATGGGCTCCAATAACAGTCATATCAGACTCTCATGTGACTGTTATTGGAGCCCAAGAGTCATTCTTATTGATATGCTAACATTTTCATCATGTTCCTGAATATGCATTATCTAAAGCACCTTAGAAAACAAATGGTTAACAACATGGCTGCTATCATTGCAAATAAAAGCATACAGAAAGCAATACAATTCATACATTTAGCTTCAAAGATAAAATTCTTACAAGTGTTGTAATTAAATAATTGTCATTCCAGTCCAAAAGGACATTTTTGTTGTTGGGTGTTACAAGTCCTTTAAGGAAGTGGATTAGGCAAAAATGTATAGATTAAGCAAATTCATAAATAACAATATTAATAAAAAATAATGTACCTGCTTTGGAACCTGGTTGACATAGAATCATCATATCATTTAAATAAATATAATCCTCCGTTTGAAAAAAAAAATCAATAAACGGACTAAAATCTATTTTGCTTTAGAAAGAACGATCATAAAAAAGCATGTGACTGTTAGAATTTTCATTCACCGAGGAATGTTTTATTGTCATTCAATTTAGCAAAAATATTGGACAGTGATTGAATGCCACAAGGCACTTGTTCATATGCATGATGTCATTTATCATCTGTCAGAGCTGTCATTTCATCATCTTAGTTACTGTAAACACTGTATTGGCTTACCGTATTATTTCTTTTCTATTTCACCTTTCAGGACAACTCATCAAGATAAACAAAATTGGTTAAACTTTCACAGTGACAGAAGCAAGGAAGAAAAATAAAATAAATGGAATCTGCAAATATGTAAAAATAGTGTCCTACTTTTATTCAGCTAATCTAAAAGATACTTAAATCTATGTATGAATACCCGAGAAAAAACAATTAATTCAACAACTAGTATTACTGCTCCCTATTACTAATGCTATAATATCCATAAGTGTGATAGAATTATTTTATTTGATATACAAGTGCTGGTCAACAAATTAGAATAATTTGAAATAGTGCAATCATGAAATTCT
>WMED01003061.1:0-22906 GCA_019650415.1 Pipa parva
TAATATATTTATACATAGTTATTAGGTCACCCCTTAATATTCTTTTTTCTAGACTAAACAGTCTAAGCAGAAATGAGTATAGGTGGTAGCTTTTATTGGCTTACTGAATAAATGGTAAATGCAAGCTTTACCAGACTACTTAGGTCTCTTTTTCTGGCATGGCATGAACCATGTAAAATTGCTATGCATTATGTTAAATTGATTACATTTTATTGCATTGTTCCAGTCTGATTTTTTTTTTTAGTCTACTTTTATGTCAAGATGATGATAACATTTACTGTGTTGTACCAGTTTCTGTATATATTTGTTACTCTGCATAAATTCATTAATTTGGTACTTTAAAAGCTCAGTAAATGTAGCTGAAGTAACTATGGGGGAGGAAGAATCAATTAAAATATTGATACATTTGGAAACCAAGTAAATAAATATGACAAAATTCATTTAAATGTACTTATGCAAAATGATACGACGTCGCTTGTCACGTGATATGCTTATTGGATGCTTGACGTCATAACTCCTTGCATACATGCGTCACGTGCTGTGCCTCCAACTTTCTGTACTCTACATATAAGAACACAGTTTGCAATATTCCATAGCCGCGAGATAAAGCCTAACTTTCATTAGGTGAAAAACGGGTATACTTTCTGGGATTTACTAATATTGCATACTTTCTCCTATTGCTTTCTCGGCTTGTGATAGGTATATCTTTACACTCACAAGCCCTTTTTGGGCTGCTCTGTTCTATTGAGGTACTTTGCTCATATATTTTTTCCATGTTGTGAGGATTTAATAATTTCATCTTAGTATTATATGAAATTGGTATTGATTATATATACTGTGTAGGAGGAATACCACATCTTGTGTTATACTCCGATCTTGGGATTGTCTTTTCCTTCCGTGGGCTTTTTAATTTGTTTTAATATTTCTGTCTGCTCTTGTATGTTTATATATTGATTAATAAAATTTGATGTGTGCTTTAATAGGATGCTGTCTTCTCTTTTTATTAATATTGGTCAATTTTCATACTTGGTAGCACCATCTGAAAATTTTTTGTTATACTACATATGTGCTTCACTTCTACTTTGATCTTATAAGGGTAAGGTTTAACTGCAAGACATAAAGACATAAGGTCAATCAAAATTTCTTCCCATTAGATGTTTGGGAGTTTTGCCATTTTTAAAGTTGTAATATAATATTTAACAACTTATTGTAGTATTAGCCATCTAGTATACAGTCTAGGACAGGGGTGGCAAACCTTTTTGGCACAGAGTGCCAAAAAGGTGATGTCACCCACGAGCGCATCCCTCGAAGTGCTGGCGCTGGCGAGTCATCACACCAGCGCCAGGGGGATGAGCGCACATGCGTCGGGGGAGGAGAACTCCCCTGCTCATGTGCGCTTCTTCAGTGCAGGCCACGGATCCGGACTGAAAACTCAGATCGGGTCTGTGGCCTGTACTGAAGGCAGGGTTTGGCGATGGCTCACGTGCCCTCTCTGTCATGCGTGCCATAGGTACGCCATCCCTGGTCTAGGATAATAACAGCATAGAACTATTACCACACTGAAAAAATTATACGAAAAGATGACTTATTTACTTAAATGGTAAGAGCAATCAACTACCTGCTATATTATCATTAAGTAGTTTTCACAAAAACACAATAAATAATAATAATAATTATTATTATTAAAAGTATTGCCCATATGGATTTGTTATTTGCTTTAGCTTCTCTTGAACGGAAGCCTTCAGAGTGTATAGAAACTCTGTTTAGTTAAATTCCTCAGCAATAAATCAGAATGGTTATTGCTTTTACGAATGTGAAACCTTTATCACATCACTGTAAATGGCTTTGACACAAATATTGACTACCGTATGTATCAGTTTCCCATAACATAGTATCTGGTGCATTTAGGTCCCTATACTTTTCCATGTAAATTGGGGTTGCTTTCTATGGCCTGCTGCATCTTATAGCATTAATTTTATAAGGCCTTATACAGTACTGTTAATTTTTCTACTCTGTTTTGCATATTCATGTTTTTAAACTAGTATCCTTTAACTGTTCAATTTATTATTTGGGTTACTTGATACCTATGCATTTCAAACATATTATGCCATTGAACTCTTATAAAGACATACAGTACTACTCTATTTTGGGTAAGTCACTTAAGGCATGAGCAGAGGCGGCTCTGGCCCTATTGGTGCCTAGGCGCCCGCCCCCCCCCGCGCCCTCCCTGAACCATGCCGCCCCCACTCACCTCCAACACCGCGGCTCAACTTTAGATCTCCCAATTGGGAAACTCTAAAAAAAAAAATGCTAGGGGCGCCCCTAGCATTTGCCGGCACTGGGCATGAGTGTAAGTCTGGCCATAAATATCACTAAGTCACAAAGTAATTGTGCAATTCAACTTTCAAACATATTCTTTTCTATTTAAGAGAAGAATACTATCAATATCACCAAATTTAATTCCTTGAATTTACTCCTTAGAGGGGAACTTTATTGGTAAACCATACATACCTGATCGATCAGTACATGAAGATCGATCTGGGAATACCATATATACTCGAGTATAAGTCGACCTCGTGTATAAGTCGAGGTCAGTTTTTGGGCCAAAAATTTTGAAATTTGCTATGACCCTTGTATAAGTCGAGGAAGGAGTGGGGGGCTGTAAAGTGTGTGAGGAGCTGTCAGATAGAATGGTATATTAATAGAGTATCCTTACAGTTCCAAAAGAAAAACACACCACACACCTAGCTCCTAGCCCAGGGGTCTGCAACCTTCAGCTCCAGCCTCCTTGTTGAGACTGTTGGGAATTGCAGCTGTGTGTGTGTGTATGTTTGTGTGTGTGTATGTGTGTGTGTATGTGTTTGTGTGTATGTGTGTGTGTTTGTGTGTGTATGTGTGTGTGTTTGTGTGTATGTGTGTGTGCATGTACGTGTGTGTGTCTATGTGTGTGTGGGGGGGGTGAGGGGGTTCACTGATATTACTGAATTCCCTTGCCTGTGTGTTTTACTTACCTACTGGAGCTTCCTCTCGCGGCTGTCTCCCACTGAACGCACATGCTATGAATATTCATTAGCCGGCAGACGCCATTCCGTAGCGTGACACGTCTGCCGGGCTCATAAATATTCATAGGATGTACTCGCGGCCATAATTGCTCTGTCTCCCACGCGAGTACATCCTATGAATATTTATGAGCCGGCAGACGTGTCACGCTACGGAATGACGTCTGCCGGCTCATGAATATTCATAGGATGTGCGTTCAGTGGGAGACAGCCGCGAGAGGAAGCTCCAGTAGGTAAGTATATAGGTTATACGCGTGTATAAGTCGAGAATAGGATTTTAAATGCTTTTTTTAACCTAAATTTCTCTACTTATACACGAGTATATACGGTTTAGCTTAAACTTGGGTGTGTGGGGGGTTAGTCTATGTGAGGGACCGACATCACTTACATAGACCCGGTAGTGAGCAGATCCTCCGAGTATTGCTGCTAGATCAATCAGGTAAGTATGGTTTACCACTTTAGATCCCCTTTAAATCTTTTAGGTTACATTCATTTTTCAGATAATGTTATTCTGACTTAAGTTGCCTGTTTGAAAAGCTGGTGTATTTCCTATTGGCTGTGTTTCTTCTTTATGTCCTTTCTCACAAAAAACAACAGTTTTGTTATGTTTTATTGCTGAGCAATACGTTACCTATGTCGCCATTACTGTATCAAACATTTTGTCTGTCCCTATTGGGTAGTGGACATTAAAAAGCAAAATAAAGAAAGCCGAGCAGACCTCATTTAAACAATAAACAGTATATAAGAATGTAAAAATAAATGTAGATTGTGTGTTGGCATAATTATGTCCCTTTAAAAGAATGTTAACAAGTAATCAAACTCCTGTGTTATTTTCCATTTCTGTATAATACTTTTATACATGACAGTATTGGCAGGTTATGTGCACAACGTTTTATTAAATAAATTAAATTAAAACTAAGAAACTTCAAGCTCTCAAGCACTTCGTTAAGGCAAATACAGTATACCAAGGTATGTGTGATAAATTATCCAGAAAATGATTTAATGGTACCTGCTTAAGTCTGAATAAAAAGCATAGCAAAAGACGTGAAGCAAAGAAACAAGTAATAGAAATGTTGCACCTCTTATCTCCTAACAGCCAAAACACAGGCCTTAAAGATACAGCAATGACATAAAGGCACATAAAACATTATCAAAAATGAAATGACTTCCTCAACCCCAGGAAATGAAACAAAATCATATAGATGTTCACATTGTACAAAATGTTTCCGTTTACATCATTTCTTTTTTTTTTTGGCTGAATAAATGCAAACATTCAAAAGATTTATTTGTAATATGAGATGTGAATGAAATCTACACAAATATCACAAACCATGAGTAATCAGATTTCGTTCATTTTATTTTGAGTGACATTGTTCCTCCCTCCATCTGAACTAAATATATAAAATGGCACACAATGTGATTGGCTACTTGTGCTTTGGACACTTTGCCACACCGATCATACAAAATTAATACAACATATCTTTTTATTTGTAAGGCAGAGATAGAATGATATAAACAGTGTCATGTATCATTGCCTGCCAGTGACGCAGTTCCTGAAAATAAGGAGAATGACCTTTTTATCCTTCTCTGTGTGTACTTAGGGATCACATTTAAACACACAACAAATTATCTGTAAGAAAAACCAGTATGAGCTATCCCTCCAGTCTTCATAGAGACGCAATTCAGGGGGTTATTCACTAAGGTGCGAATTCGACTGTCGAATTCGCAAACAGCGGATTCCCATAGGAAATCTGCTACAATTTCTCCACTGTAAAGTCGTGACAATTTTTTAATGTTAAGATTGTGACAGTTTTACCATAATAAAGTCGCGACTGTGACAGTAGCTGCCTATTGCGACTGTTTTTATCTGGCGAATTTGCACATATGCGCAACTATTCAGACTTTAGTGAATAACCGCCATGTGTCTTTCTCTCTGTTTTACTTCTTTCTCTTCCACCCACGTTCTCCCCTTAACTCTCTATTTCTCCCCATATGCTTTTCTGTATTATTAAGCAGTTACATGCCCCTCTCTCTATGCCCTTCCTTAAAGGAACAGTTAAGTCCCTAGGAAAATAACCAATATAATTAAAAGTCATATTGTGTATTTACTATATTGCGCAACATTTTCAGCTAATGCTAAATACCTGAAAATTGGCTTCCAAAATCAGTACCATTTAATCTATGTTAATGCCAGTTAATATAATGCTGCTTGCTAGTCATCCATCGGACACCATCCTAAAAGGGACATACGCTCTCAGAGCTGTAGTGGTATAAAGCATAGAATGAGAGAAAAGTGGGTTTTCTGCTTCAGTTTGTATGTTCCACGGCAACATCCTCTGATTGGCTAAAGTAATGACAGAGGTCCACAGACATGAAATCATTAATATCAGGTAAAAAAAATGCTTTGTTGTTTTGTATTTCATTATACTGTATATTCTAACAATACTATTTGGAGAAATGCAATTTACATCTATATTTGGAATATTTATTTTTATAAATAAGAAGTTATGCAAGCATAACTGATCACTCCCTTTACTTCTTTCCCATCCTTGCTGTTTCTTTCCCAGTCGCTCTCCCTTTCCATTTTACCTGGGAGAATTGAATTGATGGCCAATAAATGTATACTGTAAATTACAGGTGTGTATACTAAAGATTTCTAATATACGAGTATGAGGGGGGAATTGATCAAGCTCCGAAGTGAGGCGCGTAGTGTTCGCCTCATTTCGGGAAAACTGAAATGCGCATGCTGATGTCCTGCACGTGGACATCAGCATGCACATTAAAGGGATTCCCCTCCCGGCGAGAGCACTCGAGTCTCCTCGCCGGGAGGGGAATCCCTTTAATGCGTATGCTGATGTCCGCGTACAGGACATCAGCATGCGCATGTCAGTTGTTCCGAAGTGAGGCGAACACTACGCGCCTCACTTCGGAGCTTTGTGAATTCCCCCCTGAATGTGTAAAACGTATTCATGAAATACTTCAGTCTACAAGCCCATTAAGGATGTAGCGGACAATCATATTGCAAATATATTCACTGCTACTGAATACCCACACTCTTCAAAGTGCCTTAATATGCAACAGGTACCGGTACCAATAAATTTACAGGAAAACTTTTAATACATATAGACGTGTTTAAGGAGCCTTTTTATGTGAAGATTTAATAATGAAGGCCTGCCAATATTCAGTCCTAATCATTGTTCTTTATTAAAGGGGACAGCAATGTCAAAAACTGAAAATGACTCATCCATTTCATGATCAGCACAAAATTCTGCATCATTTCTAGAAAATATTATATTTTCATTAAAAGAAAATGCATTTACTTTCACTTTGTTAGACTCTTGGGTCACATCATTAATATGTATTATCTAAAGCACAGCTAAAAAAAAAAGCAGTAGGAGGGTATTTTTATACAGATTAAAGATTTCAAACATAAAATATAAAAAATATAAAATATAACTTGTGGGACTTAACTTAAAGGATCAGTACCTCACATTTGAAATAACAAGGTACTTCTTTGGTGATACTGATTCTTTAAAAATATATTTTTATTAAGTATATTAAGAAACAGTTTTTTGTCCTTGTGCGGGACCTTTATCAAGACTGACCAAACCCAGGCAATACAATATTAGTGTGCAGTATATGTATCGACATATGCCAGTTTATCTATGTATAAAATCACTACTTAGTTATTTTGCTTGATGTCGGTAAAAAAAAAATTTACTAAAATGTTGCAATAAAATTACCTTCCATGGGTTAATCAATAAGCTATGAAAATTGGATTATTATCTTTGCTGTCTACGGCCCTAATTCACCATAGTGCGAAGTGAGCCGCGAAGGGTTCGGCTCACTTCGCAAATGGTATTATGCGCCCGCTGATGTCCTGCACGCGGACATCAGCGGGCGCATTAAAGGGATTCCCCTCCCGGCGAGGAGACTCGAGTGCTCTCGCCGGCAGGGGAATCCCTTTAATAAGCATGCTGATGTCCGCGCACAGGACATCAGCATGCGCATAACACCATGTGCAAAATGAGCCGAACGCTTCGCGGCTCACTTCGCACAATGGTGAATTAGGGCCTATATGTTCTTTCTGTCTTGGTAAAAGATACATTGATTGGTGCACAATAATTTCAATGCAGTCATTTTATATATATATATATATATATATATATATATATATATATATACACATACACATACACACACACACACGTACATACATACTACTGTTTGGAAATACACTGTCTTTTTTTGGTATATATTTTTGCCAGTCCAC
The DNA here is from genome assembly GCA_019650415.1 of Pipa parva. Taxonomy (NCBI): domain Eukaryota; kingdom Metazoa; phylum Chordata; class Amphibia; order Anura; family Pipidae; genus Pipa; species Pipa parva. The sequence goes on from WMED01003061.1 coordinate 7,333, forward strand.
ATTATTTCTGGGATACAGAATAGTACTATTATGAACATCCTCTTTAGTCCCATAATGTTCCTAGATGCTTTTTTATTTATAATTCATATAAACCTGATAAAAGAGGAAAGTTTATATTCATTGTTATATATGTAATAATGCAATAGGAAAGTAGAATTCAATGTTAGAGAGTATGTCTAGCTTGGAGTTCACTTTAATATGCTGCACAGTAGATGATGACATTCTAAAACAGTTTGCAATTGGTCTGTGTTTCTTATTGTTTGTAATAATTGTTGGACTTCATTTTTCTTCTTTGTTTTTTTTTTTTATTGATCTTTTCTAGTTGCTAAGGGACCCCGACCCTTCATTTGTTCTGGCTCCGTACTATAACTCTTCCAGACTGTACTTAAATTTGCAGCCGTTTGGTAGGGTAATGTACTTTAGCAATCAGAAGATCACTGAATTTAAGCAAGAACAAACAAGTTCAAATGCTGCAAAATGAATACTGCTAGCTACAAAATACAGTTATTTTCAAGTTTAGCAAAGCCATTGGAGTATAGTTTATCCCCAACAATCATCTCTGAATGATAGGTCCAGCTGTAAGGAACTGCCCTGTAGTAAACATATCAATCACCGAAATGGCAATATTATAAAATGTTTGCAGGGGTAGATCTGAAAATCAGGGTATCGTTTATTTATTAAAAGCCAGCATATAAAAATGAACAGACAGGTACATTAGAGAACAGTTGCTATAAGCCAGAAAGTACCATCTGTATATAGATGAGGCAAATCTTATTGATGCATCTGATGCATACAATTTATTATTCTTTTCAATAATTAAAAGAGAATGTCTGTGTTTTTTAGATGCTTCAATACAGTCTGCTGCTCACACTTTGTACTTAATAAACTGCACTCTAAAAACAGTTCTACTGCTATCCATCCTAACAAGTTGTCAGATATATGCAGGTAATTCACCATTGTGCGAAGTGAGGTCCGGATCCTTTGGCTCACTTCGCACATGGTGTTATGTGCTCGCTGATGTCCGTGCAGGACATCAGCGAGCGCATAACACCATGTGCGAAGTGAGGCAAAGGATCCGGACCTCAATTCACACAATGGTGAATTACCCCCAAAAAGTATGCAGGAACATGTTGATATTATGTGCGTGCGTGTGTGCATACATGAATGTATCACAAGTGTTCTAAAAATAGAACAAAATGGTTACTATATTTTTGGTGTCTTTTTTTTTATTATTGTAAGCATTTTGGAACACTTTCATATGGATGTTTGTAAAGACTGTATGAGCAGCAGCTAAGGCATCAGAAAAAGAAGAAAAAGTGCAGACGTTCACAGCAATTATTATGTAGTAATGGAAGTACACACACACACACACACACACACACAGAGAGGAGTGGAAAAGTGGAGTGTTTATCAGGGTCCCTTGGCCTGTATATAAAAATCTAAACAGATTTGTAAGGTCTCATTGACACTGCCAGAATTGCACACCACCCAAGCTAACAGCGTGATTGGCTGTGTGTCGTTGATGTATTTTAACAATATTAAAGTGACATTACTGGCGCACCACAAACCTTCTTCTGATTGGCTGTGTGCAGGTGTACGGATCAGCTATTAAATATGGAGTATAGGTATGTCCAGAAGGGGATAGAGACTACTACTAGGTGAACCAACACCCGAGAAACATGTGGAATCCAGGAAACATGAAAGGTCTGGAATTGCAGATTTACCCCAAATGACATCAGAATCTAAGAATTCTGGCCTAATACTCATCCAACTAAAACTGTACACATAATGGTATGGTGAATAAGGTCTTGCTTGATAGCTGAGCTAATCAGTTAAGTAAATAACATTTTATCTGGCAGCAGGTGCAACCTTTTTGGGGTTTTCTCTGAAATAAAATTGCTGTACTAAGTCTGAGACATGAACACCACATGCACAATACAGTATGTGAGTAGGCTCATCTAACAAAGTTACAGTTCAACATCCAAGCATACGGTTGTATATATGTTTTTTAAAAGAAATATGGAGGCAGAAGTTATGTCACAGTTAACTGTTCAAGTCCCTAATGGATATATTTAGTATAATTAAGACTGCTGTGACAGTTTTAGATGCAGAATAGAACTTTATAGCAAAGTAATATTAGTTTAAAAAAAAACAAAAACATTTCTACTGTAAAGAGCAACCTGAAAGTGATGTGCTGTTTTTTTTTCAGAGCACTACTTTAACAAAATATACAGAAATCAACATTCATATTACGTGAATATTAAAATAACTGATCAAAATGAGTCAATGTGTACATCTCATCACATCTAGCAGCGGTTCATTCAAATGTTACTACTTTCCTTGGTGTCTTGCTAGCAGCTGTAACATTTTTTTTTGTTGTAAACATGAACTTTTCATTTGGACAGATTGAAAGTGCTTTAAAACTTTACTTTGTACCAAAAATTTTCAAATTTTCCACTTTATCTTTATACTTTTTTGCATCAGCTAGGTGGCTTAGTTGGCCTAGGTGGCTTAGTTGGCATCTAAACCACCTACTAACTATGCTGAAGAGCTGTTTCAATACAGTATATATTTGTCTTGCCGTCACTTATGCATGCATTTTCATGCAACTAGAAAATATGGGCTCACAGAACTGCCTTTTACCTTACCCCAGATTCTTGCACTGTTAATCTTACAGACTTTCATAAGAGTTCATGCAATGGTATGTATGACTAATGGAATTTTTTAAGCCTATAAAAAAAAAAAAAAACCCGAGTGTTATTTGTGTTTAACATGAGGAGGACTAAGTGTTTCTGTACCATCCCTAATTTTGCTAATGCTGTGAGATGATTGTGATATTCCAGTCCTTAAAGATTCAGATAACACAGAAGACTCTACAGTAGCCTGAGAGGCAGCATCAAAAGTTCCTGACTCCAGCTCCTCATCTGCTATAAACAGTTTGGACTTCCTCCACTCTGGGTACAGTTCTTGGCTGCCTTTAGAGACACTCGAATCACTGCATGACAGATGTGAATTTAGCTCTTCTGTCGACTGAATCAAATTTTGTACAGAAATTGATTTGCCAAAATCCTTGTTTGTGAATGGATTGGAGGGCAAAACTCCACTCTCTACATCAAGGCTTTTCCTCCTTACAAAATTTCTAGTTGAACTGGATTGTGCAGGTTGTACATTTTCTTTTGAGGCAACAAGGCAAGCGGTGACATCACATATGTCCTCCTTTGTGGTCATTGGAATAATGTGAATAGGTTCTGGTTTGTTAATATGCTTTAAAGGTGTTGCAGAAGGGATTTGTAAAGTTGTTGGTTTTGAGGCCTTTATTATTTGGTTAGATACACTACTGTTTATTGTAGCTGCAGGTCCGTCACTCAGAACTGATGCTACTTGTGTAGCTTGACTATGCATTGCTGGACTAAATGCATAATAAGGAGTGTTATATTCATTTGGTGTCAGGACAAACTGTAACCCACGAGGGATGTTGGCACTAGCTGATCTTGATATAAATCCACTGTTCTGCGCAGAACTGGACGTGTCTTTGCTATCTACTGGACTTTGATAATCTGAGGTTTGTTCACATTCAAAAAGGGGCATCTGAAATGATGCCAAGGTCAAGGCAGAGGCAGAACCTCTCTTTAGGAGTTGCTGATAGATATCAAGTAGACTGTCTAGTTTTGACTCAATGGATTGTACCTGTATGTGAGAAAACACATAGTCAATCAGTGTTGGCCTGCTATAAAATCATCTCCTTTTTAGAGTAAATGAAATACCAAGAGGGGAATTCAGGATAGTCCGAAGTGAGGTGTGGAGTGTTCGCCTCACTTCGGACTGACTGATCTGCGCTCGCTAATGTCTGCGCGCAGGGGATATATGGGATACCTGGGAGCTGAAGAAGAATTTCCCTTTTCTTCATTTTAAAGATTGCCGCTATAGGGCTATATGATTTTTTAAAAAAGTTATACTTAGAAAATATTAAAGCAACATGCGTCCAGTGTAAAATATGCAATGTATTCATACAAAAATGTATTGCTTACAAATATAAAACACTCTGTGGGGAAGAGATGGTGATTACATTTTAATACAAACACAGTTGTAACATTTGCAAAGGTAATGTTACACAAAAAAATTGCCCTTATACTTTACCAGTAAATACAAAACACAAAGGTTAGATTGATTTTCTTTATGACCAACAGAAATCACAGAAGAGTATGACACACCATCGCATGTAGCTGCTTATCCAGGAGATAATAGAAGCCGCATGCCATAATCACGGGTGATTCCCATTAATTGTAATATTAAAGTGACCTGCTAAAATACTTCTCACCTAAACATATAAACAGACCTAGAAGCATCATATTATATTATATGGTAAAGGGTTGGAGAAGAAAAAGCTAGGAAACAAAAATTCAAAGTGTCTGAGGAGGGAAATGAAGTTAACAAAAAAAAAAGAAGCTTTTGATTAGTGATTCCCAAATCATGGTGGGACAGAGAACTAGATAACTAATCCAAATCGGAACCACACATCCATCATTTTTAAAAATGTGAATGCTAGCGCCCCCTAAAGCTAAACTCCAAACAACCAACCAGAAAATACCAAACATGTTTCGCCTACTGGAAGTTAGGTTTCATCTCACGGCCACGAGATGAAGCCTAACTACCAGTAGAGAAACGCGTCCAGCTGGTGTGTTGTTTCTCCTCTTGTCCTCCCTCAGGCTGTCCTCACATCAGACACACAGTACTTTGGTGACTTTTCTGGGTATAGTTTCCGGATACTTACTTTCACTTCTCTAACTCTTCCTGAAGTTCTCTAGGCTTGTGATTAGCACATCTTCATACTCAACAGCTTTCCTACAGGGCTGGTCTGTTTTATTGAACTACTTTGCTATACTTTGTATATCACCTGTCTAAATGTGGGGCTGTCGGATATGGAAATCACCTTAGTGAGTCCACCTCAGGTCTATTTGCTCATTGTGACTTTGATAAGGAACTAGGAGTGCAGCAATGGTATCCCTTCTAGTATTGGTTGGTTGCTTGGGACAGAGGACTTCAGTCTGACCCTTTTCCAAGGCCACTTATCTTAGCTCTGAAGTCTCAGTTCAGCCTTGCAAGGTAAAAATATTTTCCAATCCCACTGATATTCATTAAATACATACATGAAACTGTCATTACTAGTTCTATTTACTTATAAATAAAAATGCCTTCTCTTACCAGAAAAGGATCCAACTCCATTTTAAGCCTTACCAAATGATCATTCAGTAATGTCTTCCCCAGTAGGAATTCTTCTACTTGAATATCATATATATATATATATATATATATATATATATAATGTATAATATTAACCTGCTATTTATAACAGCGGTTCTCAAACTGCAAGTCCCAACAGGGAACTTATCTATCTGTAAAGATTTTGAATAATAACCCTGCCAAATAGCATTTCATTCTTTGATGTTAGTTGTGATTTTTCAGTATGTCCTTTTCTGTCATATTCTGTTCACTTATAAATGCAGACCTTTAAGTATAGTTAATAATTATTTGGGAGCTAATGAAAGGAATACTAAAAAGATTGTTTTCAGCATTCTTAGTAGTAAGTACAAGTACAAGTGATTGACACTCAGTTTTGGGCCTACCACTACCATTTAGCTAGTTATGTAACTCAGGTATGATGATGCTATAATAATGGGTGTGAGGTGTGTTTCTGCTAAATGTTTTTTATTATGTTGTGGCAATGTAAAATGAGTATAACCACATGTGTATAGTATACAATAGATGAGACATGATAGTTGACCATAAAGAGAAATTGAGGCCCAGGTGGAACAAAAGTCTGAGAACCACTGATTTATAAGGGACCATTCCACAGGGCTGTACAGAAGTGTAAAATATGACAATACATAAAGAAAATTGTGACAGTGAGCTAGAAGGCCATCACAATCTTAAATGGGAGGAGGATCCTGAGAGGGGTATGATGTGCTCAACTGCTATGCACACCAGCCAGCTATTTTAATGCAATTCATGAGTATATGTGCAGTTATAGATTTTTGGAAAGACAATCTAACAGGCAGAGGTAGTTCACTCCAGAGATGGGAGCAGGTAAAAGCAGTAAAGTAAGACAAGAAGAATTAAAAGAACGGTTAAAGGAGAACAATAACAAGATTACATACTTACCTGATCGATCTAGCAGCAGTACACTAAGGAGGTTATTGGTGAATGTCTGAATTATTGCGCAAATGGGTGAATTCGTCACCTAATACAGTCGCAATAGACTGCTACTGTCGCAGTCGTCTCTTTACAATGAGAATATTGTCGCTATCTTAATTTTGTTTATTATGGAAATGTTGTCACAGCCGCAACATTGTCACAGTTGTGACTTTACAATGGGAGAATTGTTGTGGTTGCGGATTTGTTATGGGAATCCACTGTTGAATTCTCACTTTGGTCAATAACCCCCTAAGTGTACTGCTGCTAGATCAGTATTCATCTGACGATCCTCAGTCTAGGATCATCAGATGAATACATCCCCGCTCCTCCTCAAGCCCGGGTTATGTGAGTGACGTTGGTCCCTCATATAGACTCGCCCCTTCCGAGTTTCACCTAAATTAACTGACTGCACATGTGAAGATTGCATATAGTTTTAGTTCTCCTTTAAGAAGTTAAGTATCGAGGAAGGCTAATCTGAAGAGGTGTGTTTCCAGGTAGTGTTTGAAGCCCTGGTTAAAGGAGATGAATGCTGAATGAAGTAGGATATTCCAGAGTGTAGGTGCTGAAGGAGAGAAATCTTGAAGGCAAGAATAGAATGTACAGAGGGCAGAAATGACATATGTAGTTTAGTAATATTTTCTTTGAATGCCATACCTGTTTCTCAACTTTGACTACTCTTCCCAACATACTCAGATCATCCGCTGTTTCAATTTCTGTTGCATTTTTTTCTCTACTCTTTTTATCTGTTGTTATTTGTCCTTTCCCAAGAATTTGGTCAACACTGTTAAAAAGACAATGTATTTAAAGTACATTTGGATGGATTAATTGTTATGATCTTCCTGCAGCATAAAAATCTATATATGTCTCAGTAAGTGATTTTTGTGTTGTTTGGTTACTGCTGATCAATACGTGTCTGTTTATTTTAGCTAATGTTTGTGGTGCATCTTCTCATCTTCTCAGAGCAGCACTGTGATCCTCTCATCTTCCTGCTTCCTGTTGAAATTTGGTGCGCAGAGCAAGGGCAGAAGCAGTTTTACATCATAATTCTGTTTCTGTGCTTGCTCTGCTTACTGAATTTATACAAAAAGTAAAGAGGATTGCAGCACTACACTGAGAAGACGAGATCATCCTTCTAGTGAGGAGCAGGAGGCAGCGCTGGCTGGAGCTGCCTTATCTGTAAATATTTCCCCATTTAAAAATCACCACTAGTGCTAACAAGCTTTAGTTCCCCTTTTAACTGTGATGTTCATAATTAATGCACCATGTGTTGTTGAGCACAACTGCATTCCACTCAAGTCCAAAATATTTTAGTCCAGCAGCTTAAGTGGCCCAGCCATGCCTAAAGTAGAAATCTGATTTAATAATTAAGGAAAAATTAAAAGACTTATAATCATTCTGTTATTAATACTATATATATACAGTATATATATAGTATATATACTATATACATATTATATATATATATATATATATATACTGTATATATGCCATGCAATATTAGCTATCATGATTAAACATTAATGGATATAGAATGGGTTAATTACTAACCGTGTCTGAAGACTCTTTATTCTACACAGCATATCCAAATGGCCAGCAGAATACTGCTCAATTACATCCTTCACATCATAAGGGCGTAATGTTTCCTTAAATTTTCTCTTTGCTACATGGAATTTCATGATTCTGGTAAAGAAATTAAAATTTTTAAAGTTTTAAAATGGCCATCTTAATGACATATAATCATATCATTGACATTAGAGTCCAATACCTCTTTATGCACTAATACTGCTTACACCAACCTTCATTCAGGCAATAGCAGCACCTCCCAACATCTGTTTGACAGACAGAAGTAACATTCTACATTGTAAGTTATGCTTCTATGAGATGATCGCAAATATTTCATCATCAAACAAGATGACATCTTCAGTGCGTGGTAGTAAAATGCTGTTTCCTGAATGCTTGTGTTTATATAGGTTCTATGTATAACTGTGCTGGTAGCTGATTGGTTGTTGAATCTCTGAGACTTCAGTTTATATGGTTATGACTGGCTTGTTCTTGAGGATGTATAAAATTGCTAAATTGTATATCTCTTTCTCAAGTCTTTCATTCTCATAGGTTCATTTACTTTGTCTAAATCTATATGTCTGTTTACTGATCCATTTGACGAATACCAAACCTCTAGAAATCCCCTGGCCTGTTTCTTCTTAGCCTGAGTAAGTACTTTAACGTTGCCAACGAGTGTCCTTCTTGATCTTGATAAATTGACATTAAAGAGAATCTGTCATGTCTTTTGATAACCAGTTCGTGAATTCGTGTAGAAAATTTTTTTCCTGTTTCTCCAGTGTAATGTTTCTCACAATCATTGAGCAATTTAGCAATTTTATACATCCTCAAGAACAAGCTAGTCATAACCATATATATATAAACTGAAGTCTCAGAGATTCAACAACCAATCAGCTACCAGCACAGTTATACATAGGACCTATATAAACACAAGCATTCAGGAAACAGCATATTACTACCACGCACTGAAGATGTCATCTTGTTTGATGATGAAACGTTTGCAATTTAACTGCCAAGTTTGGAGAACAACTGAACATTATAACTAGCATGTTTATTTAGCTGAACTTTTTTTGAAAGTGATAGTATATTAAGCTAATTTTGCTAGATCATCACTTTAAACAAGATCTATATAAAATCCAAGTGCTGAAATGTAGAATAAACATCATTTAAGATGCATGCTGCATAGACTGATAACCTATTAAGCACTGCTGGGTATGGATTGTACGTGGATCTAGGTTAAAAGGGATGCAATGGCATCTCTATATAAACCTTAGTTAGGACTAGCACCCCTTTTAAACGGCTATTAATAATGAATCACTATTGCACTGGCTGTATCTTTTCAATAAAACAAGGAATGAGCAGCCTTTATTTGAAATTGTTCACAGTGGGCCCTGTGGCTGCATTCCATGTAGAGACCTTAAATCTGTCTCAGAGTATATTAAGGTAATATAGCAAATTAAATAAAGCTTCAATTCCCAGAATGCCTCAAAAAGTGGTGTGGACAAATATGGCTCCTCTTTTAAACTGAAATAGATAGTTAAAATATATATATTTGCTATTATTTTTTACTAACAGAATACTATGCAAGTATAAAATCTTTCATATGCTGCGCAGTAACCTGTACATGATTTACAGGTGCCAGTTTGTAAGTCTTTCAAGATGAGTAGTTTATTTAAAACAGGAGAGAATAGACTGACTGATAGGGATAGTGTAGGAAGTTGTAGGCAAGGATTAGTGTAGTATCTTTGCAGTACAAAAACAGTAATGTAAAGACAAGACAAGCAGTATGTGGAGGGGAAGTTTGGAATGACCACAATCAGAGAATGAGCCAGTGGAGTCACTGCAATGCAATATTGCAGATTAGCTTTGGGAAACTGTAAAGAAAGTCTCCTGTTAATAAGATGCTGGTTATGTGTTTAATCAAACAAACCACTGCAGTTTGAGGGCAAGCCAGATGAGGGTATGCTACTTAAGGTAGAGTAAGAGTATAATAAATACATTACTAATCATTTGAAGTATGAAAAAAAAATTACCAAACGCTTCAAGAAAGCAAATATCAAATTATTAGATAAATTATGTAATCAGACTTCTAAACCACATCATGCTGCTTAACCAGAAAAGGTTTGTTGGCACTTTATTTTATAGGAAGGGTGTTATATATAAAATGAACCACTAGAGTGCATCAAAGTGCTGTAATCTGAAAAGTAATGTTCTCAAGCTATTAACACATGGTCAAATTGCATCTAATTATTATTAAAAAAAAACAGCATTTTAATGAACAACTATGAATCTCTTTATAAGTCCTGCATCAATGTTGGGGGTCCCAAGCTCTAATGGGAATTCACTTAACAACTTAAAGAATCCCAATTGCAGTGACACCCTGTCTCAGATTTTTACAGGTGATTACTTTTGATAACATTCCTAAATGCAAAGATAGTGAATGGGAGAGAGTTGACATACAATGGGGGAAGATGTGCAAACCTGTGTTCAGAGGATTAAGTGCAATGCTGCTAGTCCCTAAACTGGAGAGAGCTGACATATATCAGTTAATTTCTGTTCTATATAAATCTGAGCACATTATTTTTGTTTATCCGATTACCATGCTTGTTTTCCCAGAATTCTGCATACTAAGTAACAATGTTGAAACAGTAATATTTTAGAACCGCAAATATCAGACACTAGTCCTCTGTGAATAAGATGGGGAACCATGAAAGTGTTTCCTAAGCAAAGATAGGCATCTGCCAGGGTAATGCTGAACATGGTAGACAAACCAGTTTAATGTAAAAAAAAGAAAAAATGATTTGTACTAATAAAACAGTTGTCAGTAGGACACAATGTAAAGTGACCTGATTCATTGCACATTAGAAAATTATCAGTGATGTCTGTTGTTTTCTACCTGCATTGTAAGGCTCCTAACAGACAATGAAGAACAGACAAACACTGTGCAGTTCAGCAGTTTATAAACCACAATAAGATAAATTTGTATTAAAGTGCACCTGTCACCTCAAAACTAATACTAAATTAGGTTTCTAATGAAATAAACATTTTTGTAAATATATATGTATTTAAAAAATGGATCTTTATACAGCGTTTCTTAAATCACGATCTAGCAGGGATCTGATTAGAAAAGCTATAGGGGGAATTCAGATAGCTCCGAAATGAGGCGCGTAGTGTTCGCCTCACTTCGGAACAACTGAAATGCGCATGCTGATGTCCTGCACGCGGCGAGGAGACTCAAGTGCTCTCGCCGGGAGGGGAATCCCTTTAATGCGCATGCTGATGTCCGCGTGCAGGACATCAGCATGCGCATTTCAGTTGTTCCGAAATGAGGCGAACACTACGCACCTCACTTTGGAGCTTTCTGAATTCCCCCCATAATATGAATCATCATTTAACCCCACCCAACCCAAATTGGAAAAGAAAAGTCAGGCTGACAAGGAAGATGACAGAGAAATGCTGTATAAAGGCACATTTTTAAAATACATATATATTTACAAAACCTTTATTTCATTAGTACAACCTCAGTTAGTTTTAGAGTTTTGAGGTGACAGGTACACTTTAAATCAAGATCTAGCAGGGATCTGATTGGAGGAGCTATAATGTCAATCATCATTTAGTCCCGCCCACCCAACTTGGGAAAGAAAAGTCAGGCTGACAGAGAAGATGACAGTGAGAAACTCTGTATAAAGGTACATTTTGAAAAATACATACAGTATATATTTACAAAAATGTTTATTTAGAAGTACCTAAATTAGTATTAGAGTTTTAAGGTGACAGGTTCACTTTAATGGCACAGGCACAATTTGTGATGTCACAGCTGACAGTGAAGTGACAATGATGTTGCTTTTCCTTGATAAATTACTCATAGGAAGAACAAACTAGAATTAAACTATATACATACCTACTTTTTGTTTTTACACCTACTCTTTCTAATGTGCAGATTAATATAGATTTTTACCTTTAGTGTAATTAAATGTATCTTTGCAATTCAGGTTCAGGTTTTTATTTAGTTCTGTAGGATTTTATTTTTTGTCCAAGCCCCCAACTTATTCAAATTTATTTGTAATACTGTAGAATCCCTCTACAGGGTCAATAATAAATATATTGAATAAAATAGGGCCCAATACTGACCCTTGTGTTATCCCTCTAGTAATTCTACTAAACCCATTCTATATATGTATAAGTAAATAACCACCCTTTGTTTTCTACCACTGAGCCACTTACTAACCCACTTTTACACATTTTCCCTCAAGTCAAAGCATCCTCATTTTATGTACCAGCCTTTTATGTGACACAGTATCAATGCCTAGCAAAAAACTAAATAAGGTATATGACATCCAGTGGCTCTCCCAGTCCCATCCAGATCTGACCTCCTCAAAGAAGATAATATTACTTGGACTCGATCACTCTCTCATGAATCTAAGCTGATATGGAATTCTACATTTGTATTAAATTCATAGAAATAAATCAAAGTATATGACATCCCGTGACACTCCTGGTCCCATCTAGAACTGACCCCATTGAAGCTGATTATATTAATTGGACATTATCAATCACTCATAATGAAATGATGATATGGAATGATATATTAGTTTACATTAAGTTGTTCCTGGATAGCATAGTTTAAAAAACCTTCAATCATTTTACCCACAATAGAGGTTAAACTTGCAGGCTTAAAGTTTCCAGTCTTACTTATTGACCACTTCCCAAATACTTGTACCACATTTGCTATGTGTCATTCCTATGGAAGGACCCTGTCTTTAAAGAGTCCTTAAATATTAAAAAAGCATGGTTTCTAGTTCTTTTACTCCCACAAGGATTTCACCTCTCACAAAGAATATGGAAATATCAGGTCTAGTAGTTAACTTCTCCTATAATAACTGCTTAATGGAGATTTGCTGCCAAATCTATTTGCCTCAATAGTAGATTTTCTGATTCTGTTATATTTGTTGATTTATAGAAAACCCCATTAATTATTTTCTTATTAATTTTCCTTCCATTTATTTCAAGCCATAGCGTCCTCGTGATCATTCACCCAGAGTCGGTTCTGACCCTATTGGCATCCTAGGTCCTTCAGTCCTGAATGAAGCATACCATCCAAGTCTGTTTCAGGAAACCAAATTAATGGTATTTTAAAAATCTGTAACTGTAACACACTTAAGGGGATCTTGTGTACTGTTTCATTTTTTTGGAGGAAATATTAACTGAAGTGTGAAAATGACATTTTTTTGTGCGCTGTAGCAAAATTGCGCGATTTTACCATACAAGGCATGGTTTTACAGAAAAATCAAACACATTTTCTATGGAAAAATATTTTTGCTGTGATATAAAAATGAACTAAAACATCCTACATTTTGGAATGAAAAGTATCGTCTTTGTGGATCCACACATTATCCATCTGTGGATTTCTAGTCAAATTGTCACTATTTGGAAAGTGTGGCCACATTTGGATGCATTGTACACTAAATGCTGAATTACAAGTAAAGGAGAACTAAAACTTATTAGCATTAGGGGCGATTTTTAAGTGGGGAGGGTCCAAATACTTACCAAAAAGTTTATCTTCTTAGAGCAACACCGCTATCCTCCTCACTTACAGCTTCCTGTTGAATTTTTGCAAGTTAGCAAGCACAGATGCAGTTTTACATCAGAATTCTGCCACTGTGCTTGCTCAACTCATCAAAATTCAACAGGAATCAGGAAGTGAAGAGGATTGCATCACTGCAATAAGATAAGATCAGCTTTATAGTGAAACCTGAGGCAGCGCTAGAGCCAATAAGTCCTATCTGTAAGTATTTCCCCCTCCCGACTTAAGTTTCACCCCTAGTGCTAAGGAGATTCAGTTCTTCTCTAATTCTCATTATGTTTTATAATATAATGCTATACTATACATTATACTATAATTACCTGTTCTATTTGCCTGGTACCCTCCACCTTGTCCTTTATCTTTTTCCCTCCCTCTTGTATAAATGTATAAATGAAATGAAAGTTATCAATTTTCTCAGGTTAAGAGAACTTTAATATTTCTCTACTCCTCTTCACTAACCTGATTGCTCGAATGACAGTTTTAAGAGCTGGGGTTAGATCTTCAACTGATACATCACAGTGACAACCTTTTTCATCATGAACTTCTTCTGCACCAAGGCTGACATCAGCTGTAAGATAAGAACAGACTCTATTGAGAGAATACATATGTCAAATTATAAACAAGGGTCTTTTATGGACTACTGTGCAGCAGTAAAAAAAAAAAAAATCAGTAAAGCTGTCCTACCACTGCTGTTCACCTATATTTGCTGTGAGTTTTACTCACTAAAATATATGATTGCAGACTATGGCATGGTATTTCTTTCAATACAAATTTCTTGTCTGTGAGAATCTGAAACAGTCTTGCTTGAAGCTTTACATTATCACTGCATAGAATACTTGTCTCCAGTGTAGAAAGTCAATATTATATTAAAGCAGAGGTCAGAAAACCTTTTGGGCTGAGAGAGCCATATACGTGGGGCTTTGTTCAGCTCTTTAGAATCCGTAGCCGCTGAAGTCATATGCAGGTCCGGATTGGCTAGCAACTCGGAAGTGTGGTGATGTCAGCGGCTCCAGATTGGCTAGGAACCCGGAAGTGCTGAGAGAGCTTTCTCTCTTCCGCACTTGCCAGCAATTAGCCGGCAGACTGTAACAAGCAGTGCTCGTTGTAGTAAAAGAGCGAGATGCGGCCATCAAAAGAGCCAGATGTGGCCATCAAAAGAGCCACAGGTTGCCGACCCCTGTATTAAAAGATATGAGTATCTGCAATTAGAATGTTATACAGTACATTGCATCACTTGCTGTCATAAATATGTGTAATTGTCATGATAAGATATGGACAATGCTTAAAAAAAAAAAAGGAAAAAAAACATTTTCTACACTTTCCTATAGCAGTGGATCCTGTTGCCATGAAAATTTAGAGTTTCTTTATTTTACTATATTTATTTATTTAGGCATTCTTTCAAAATAGTTAAGATTTTTGCCATGAGAGAAAAATCATGTTATTTTTTTTTCTGGACATAATAAGTTCTGCATAAGAAGGATTATAATGTTTGAGCTACGCTTTCTGTTCCACGGACAATTTATGTGTGCCTCTGACATCTGGGGTTTCCGAACGTTTCCTTTTTCAGTAATGTTTTCAACTGTTTCTTGACAACACACTTTGCAAGCAGTGGGACTATCACATCAGCCTAATCTTCCTCATAGCAGTGTCATTTTAATAGTACTTAAGATACCATCTGTTTTACCAGTTCAAAATAATCTTCTCTGTTTCTTCCTGTTTCCTATGTGGAAGCTGGCAGGACATCTAAAAGTCCGTAACTTCAGGCTCTAGCCGATATAAAAATGTTCAGGCATCATTGTCAGAAAGTCATGATACTTCATTAACATGTGGCAGTTTATGTTATCAAATTGCAAAAACTATGAAAAGGAATTAAAACATTACCCAGCACAGAGAACAGCAGTTAACTAAGATATTATATCAGGGGAAGTCATCAACAGGGACAAGGAGGTCTAGTAACCCATAGCATCCACCAATCAGCCATTCACTAATACAGGGAAACTAGAATTCTGAAAGCCAATTGATGATTGGTTGCCATGGGGTACTAGACCTCTGTAAACAATTGTTTATTTTTATTTGTTGATTTGTTCCCCTGAATGTAACAAATTCTTCCTAATTTAAATGACACTGCTTTATGTATACTACATTGGCTTTTTCAAGTATATTTCAAATACCATGGAATTATTCATTAAAGTCCAAATTGTTGCGTATAGGTGCAAATTCGCCAGATAAAGACAGTCG